>JAJHSJ010000013.1:4173618-4406518 GCA_021015155.1 Magnolia officinalis
CGAGCTTGGGTTAGCTCGAGCTCGGCTCAAAATTTTTCCGAACTAAAAAGAAAAGGCTCGACTTGGCTTGAACCCAGCTTTCGATCCGAGCTGAGTCGAGCTGGCTCGGGCTGAGTCGAGCGAGTTAACCGAGCTAGCTTGATTCGTGTCCAGTCTAATCCCACATTTGAATCCCTTTTTATATGAATCCTACGATTTTATGTTTTGAATCTTACGATTTATGATTCAAATTATACTTGTTTTCTTCTATTTTAAGCTTCAATTGGCTTTCATTTTATGTTTTTAAATTGGTGGAGGCTTTAAGAATTGTTTAGAAAATGCCTTTAAAAAATTGTTTAGAAAAGGTAAATTATTTTATTTTGTTTTTTTTTTTATAAGAGATTAAATGATATATATTCTCTTCAATGTTAAATCGTGGAGTTTTTTTTTTTAAAAAATAATTTCTTACTTCTTAACTAGTTGAAGCACCAAATTGTTGTATGACTTATCTGGAATGTTTTTATGGATGGTTGCGATCATGTTGACTTGTATGTATTGTGGAATGATGGTTAGAAATCAAATTATCCTTTTCTGTTGGTCTACAAAATCAAATGCTACTTTTCCACGTGATTCTACATTCAAGAAAGGTAACAAGGACATGAATTATTCAAGGATCCTTGTATGTTTTTTAAGAAAAAAATTCTTGAAAGACAAAAAAGAAAAGGAAAGATAAGAATCCTTAACACTATCATAACATAGTTTTACCTAGTGCATGTTAGTGTTTTTAGTAGCGCTCGTAGCGTATGCTACGTAGTGTAGCGTTGCTATAGCGCTACGTAGCGTGCCAAATAGCGTAAATCCCCTGTAGCGTAGGGGTCGTAGCGTACGCTATAGTCGCGTAGCGTGTAGCGCCAGTAGTGTGCGCTACGTTGCAGTATTTTTTGTTTGTTTTTTCTTTGTTATAAATAGTGGTGAACTCACACCACAACTACTTAAGTTACTAAAAAAAAGAAGCAGTCAAATAGGGTATTCGAAACCCCTTGGAAACCTACGCCGAATGCAACTTCCTCTCCCCCTCTTCAATCTTGCGATCCAAAAGCCCATCGAAGGGGCTTCTTTGGCCGACTGTTGGAGACTATAAGGAGGTCCATTTGGTGCAGTTTCATGATGATTGGAGAAGAAATGAAGGAGAAATTAGATTTCCCCTATTCCGGTTCCGATCGACTATGGAGCTTCAAATTTTAGATCTCATCTTGAAATAACTATAGGTAAGCTTGTTCCCCTTGGTGAGTTTCTTTCGATGTACAATGAAAATAAGTTGTTATTTTCTCTCTCTCTCTCTCTCTCTCTCTCTCTCTCTCTTTTTTCTTTTTAAAACGCCGGTTATTGTGCGTTTTTTGTTCTTTATCATTTTTTTATTTCTTTTTCAATATCTCTGTGGCTATCCATTATTTTCTATGGTATAATAATCCCTTTATCTCATAGCCCAGGCCCCACATCTCATGGGTTAGGACCTCGGCCGAACCCCCTTCGTGGACCCCAAATCACATGGGCCGCCCACCCCAAGTGTGTCCCCGCATCCCACGAGCTACCTCACTCGAGCCCGGTGTGAAATGCTCATTAATCACCCCTGGTAAGAAGTCTCGAACACGAGACCTCCCCCGTGGGCCCCAAATCGCATGGGTCACCCACCCCGAGTGTGCCCCTACATCCAACAGGTGACCCCACTCGAGCCCAGTGTGAAAATGCCCCTACATTAATCACTCCCGGTGAGGAGTCTCGAACACGAGACCTTCCACTTTGATACCAATTTGATGCAGGACAATCAACCACTTGCTCTAAAAGCTCGAACTGTTAGAGTATGGCGAATTAATCCATTTATCTCATAGCTCAGGCCCCACATCTCATGGGTTAGGACCTCGGCCGAACCCCCTTTGTGGGCCCCAAATCACATGGGCCGCCCACCCCGAGTGTGTCCCCACATCCCACGAGCTACCCCACTTGAGCCCGGTGTGAAATGCACATTAATCATCCTTGGTAAGGAGTCTCGAACACGAGACCTCCCCCATGGGCTCCAAATCGCATGGGTCACCCACCCCGAGTGTGCCCCTGCATCCAACAGGCGACCCTACTCGAGCCCAGTGTGAAAATGTCCCTGCATTAATCACCCCCGGTGATGAGTCTCGAACACGAGACCTCCCGCTTTGATACCAATTTGATGCAGGACAATCAACCACTTGCTCTAAAAGCTCGAACTGTTAGAGTATGGCGAATTAATCCCTTTATCTCATAGCCCATGCCCCACATTTCATGGGTTAGGACCTCGGCTGAACCCCCTTCGTGGGCCCCAAATCACATGGGCCGCCCACCCCGAGTGTATCCCCGCATCCTACGAGCTACCCCACTCGAGCCCGGTGTGAAATGCACATTAATCACCCTTGGTAAGGAGTCTCGAACACGAGACCTCCCCCGTGGGCCCCAAATCGCATGGGTCACCCACCCCGAGTGTGCCCCTGCATCCAACAGGCGACCCCACTCGAGCCCAGTGTGAAAATGCCCCTGCATTATATAGCCCATGTGGGGCCTACTGAGGAATGTGACTTTGTATTATACTTGATGCTCTTACTGCGGGATTTTTATTTTGAAGAATGTGACATATATATATATATATATATATATATATATATATATATATGCTTTTTCTTCTATTGATCATATATATATAATTTTTTTGAATAATAATAAATAAAATCAAAATTATAAAAAAATAGAAGTATTGTGTACTTTACGCTACACGATACTGAGGGTTGAACGTTGCGCAACATGCTACTGCTATTTAAAACACTGGTGCATATTGATGGCGAACGGATGATTGCCAAGTTTTTAATTTTTTCTGATATATTTATATTTTTCATATTTTAAGAAAATCAAAAATATCTTACGATTTATGATACGATTTTCAATTCAATACTATTCAATCCATATTACGATTTGTGATATGATAATGATTTTGATAACATTGATCTCTGAGTCAGAGGTCAAATAAGTGTTTTATTTATTTATTATTATCTCGGTCGAGACAAGGTCCCAAGGCTAGATGAGTTTCCCTTAGCCTTTTTCCCATTTTTTTGGGATATCGTTAAGGGGAGGTTCTTAGTTTTGTATCTAATTTTTTGCAGTCTGGCAAATTGTTACAGGAAATAGGTAGTTTGCTCATCGTTCTCATCCCCCAAATTGAGGGAGCTTCCTTTTTCAAAGATTTCCACCCCATCAGTCTTATCACTTCAGTGGTCCCTATAAGATTGTTGCTAAGGTCATTCGCCCAAAGGTTTAGATCGGTCCTGCCATCGATCATTTTCCCTTTCCAAAGTGCGCTTATTGCCAATTGGCAGATTATTGATAGTTGTCTTCTCACTCATGAATGTATTCATTTGTGTCATAGGGCTAGGTTGAAGGGAGTGATTTGTAATCTTGATCTCAAGAAAGCTTATGACCACGTCAATTGGGATTTATTAGACTTCATGTTGGGCAGGTTGGGGTTTGGTGTCAAATGGAGAGGGTATATGTGGGCTTGCGCTGCGTGGAATCTGCTCACTTCTCAGTCCTATTAAATGAATCTCCTTTTGGATTTTTTTTAATTCATCCAGTGGTTTGCGTCAGGGGGATCCTCTCTCCCCCATTCTCTTCATTGTGGTTGCTGAAGCTCTTAGTAAAATGCACAACAAAGGGTAGGAGTTGGGTTAATTTGAGGGATTCGAGATTCCTAAGTGGATGGTCCTATTTCCCATATACAGTTTGTGGATGGATTCTTGTTTTTTGTAAGGTAGGGTTGGGAAATCTAGACTAGTTTACGTCATAGGGCTGGGTGAAAGGAGTGATTTGTTAGCTTGATCTCAAAAAAATCTTACGACCTCGTCGATTGGGATTTATTAGACTTCATGTTGGGCATGTTGGGGTTTGGTGTCAAATGGAGAGGGTAGATGTGGGTTTGCGCTGTGTGGAATTTGCTCGCTTCTCCGTCCTATTAAATGGATCTCCTTTTGGAATTTTTTAAATTCATCCAGTGGTTTGCGTCAAGGGGATCCTCTCTCCCCCATTCTCTTCATTGTGTTTGCTGAAGCTCTTAGTAAAATGCTTAGCAAAGGGTAGGAGTTGGGTTAATTTGAGGGATTCAAGATTCCTAAGTGATGGTCCTATTTCCCATATACAGTTTGCGGATGGACTCATGTTTTTTGTAAGGTAGGATTGGGAAATCTGGTCCATTTATCTAAGACCATTTGTTGTTTCAAAGCAGTTTCTGATCTTTTCGTCAATTTGTTTAAAAGCGAGCTGTTGGGGATAAATTTGGAAGATGGGGAAATGGCATCTCTAGTAGGGGTGTTGGGTTGTCGATCTGACTGATTCCCATCTTCTTATTTGGGCATGTCTTTGTGCATTGGAAAACCTACTAATTACCTGTGGGACGCAGTGATAGAAAGGATGGAGAGGAAATTGCCCCCCTGGAAAGGTAGACTTCTCTCTTTGGGTGGGAGAATCACCCTTGTCAAAGCTGCCCTCTCAAACCTTCCCATTTACTTTATGTCGTTGTTCTGCTATCCAAAATTAATCCTTTTGAGGATCGACAAGCTTCGTAGGGACTTCCTGTGGTAAGGGGGATCTCATCAGAGTAAATTTCACCTCCTTAAGTGGGATGAAGTTTGCAAACCTTTCGAAGATGGTGAGGCTGGCTTTAGTATCCTAGAAGAGGTCAACTCTGGTTGCTTGGAAAATGGATTTGGAGATTTAGGGCGGAGGAGAGCAATTTGTGGCGTAAGGTTATTGCCAGCAAATATGGGGTAGTGATATCGTGCAAATGGACCAAGAACTCCATTTACAGAGCATCTTTTTTGTTGGAAATTTATCGCTCTTGTCTGGCGGGCAAGGTCCTCCTGAGATAGGGATGTCTGTTGGAAGTGGAGCTAATGTAAGCTTTTGGGATGGCATTTGCTGGGTGTTTCTTCTCTCAGATCGCAATTTCCTCGCATTGCGGGTCTCTGTCTGAATTAGCCCATTCTGGTGGCTGATTGCTTCTATATTCAAGACGACTAGGTGTGCAGCTTCCTCCATGTTGCAGATCCTTATTCGAGTCGGAGATTGAAGAATTAACTAGCCTGTTGACTGCTTTGGAAGGCATTTGCCCCCTAATCCGTTTGTTCCAAATGAACCTTTCTGGTTGAGGGATAAATCAGGGGGTGTTTCGGTTCAGTCCTTTCTAAAGGTAATCTGTATCTCGCCTTGCTTCCAACTGCTCACATACAAGACATATTTGGTGTTACCACGCTCCTCCAAATGTGGCTGCGTTTACATGGCTTGCCGGTGGAAACAGGATTCTCACGGTGGATAACCTCCGCAAGAGAGGAATGATCCTCCCCAACATTTGCCTCTTGCGCAAAAAGGATGGAAAATGGTAGAGCATGTCCCTCAGATGCCCTTATTCCTTAGGTGTTTGGGATTATATCTTGTCATCTTTTAAGGTGCCTTGGGCAATGCCATCCTCCATGGAGTATTTGTTTTTCGGGATGGCATGCAGGAGGGCCCTCATCCAAAGAGAGACATGTCAGTGGTACCAAGCCCTACTGGTTATTTTATGGAGCATCTAGATGGAAAGGAACACCAAATGTTTTAGGGACAGGGTGGAGACTATGGGTTTCAGTGCAAGGAAAGTTCTCACTTATATCAGGGAGTGGGATTTGTAATTTTTGTATTTCCTGTTCTTTTTGTTTGTTTCCTTTGTTTTGCCTTTGGCTGTTGCAATAAAATTCTCAACTTTCAAAAAAGCCCTATTTCTTGTGATGCAGTTATTTTGGTGGCCGGTGTTTTGTTTCTCTATTTGCTTTTTGACTAACTGTCATGATTGTAATGATAATAAAGTTAATGGGTTGCAAATTGGTTACATAATTCGCAAGTAAAACAATTAGGGTAATTGCTTTTAACTTATTAGGTTAAGCAAATGATTACACCTTCAAAGTAATGCCCAATGGACCTTGGTGGATGGCATTTCTGATAATTCAGTCTTATCTCTATAATGGATAACATGTTGTAAAATTGCAAACCTTGTAAAGTTGTAAACTTTGAACCATTGAAATGTGTTTCACCATTTCTTAGACTGATGTTATGTTTTAACATGATTAGAACTCTTTTCTATGAGTTATATTTGCATAAATGTTGGCAAGCATGTGGGAGATGTGAAAGTTAAAAGTATGTGCTTTACACGGTTGCAAACAAAGTTTGAATTATCATACCTGGTGGATACCAATTTCCCGGAAAACTCTCCATATCGGTCAATGTATCAGCTGTGCGACTCTGGTTTCAAATTTCAATCTTCTTTTTCATTTTTTTTTTAATTTTTTAATTTTTTAAATTTTTTTTACTGTTGGTACCATTTTTCAGTAGTTGATAGATTGCTGCACAGGAATGACTATCATATAGGGATTCTAACAGTAATTCATTGACATTTCTAGATTTTGGAAATGAACCCAGAAGACGAGGCTGAGGAAGATGGTGCTAATGTTGATCTCGACTCTCAAAGGAAGGGAAAGTGTGTTGTGCTAAAAACATCTACACGCCAAGTGAGCAAGCAGTTCTTATTCACATTTTTTTATTGTGCTATCTGGAACATACTCTCACCATCTTATTCTGGCTAATGTTGGGGCTGGTTTTTAGGAATAGTTGAGTAATACTGGTGTAAACATTGAAATATCAAGCGATCTCATATTTCATCATTCGATGTAAACTATCTGCGCAAATTTCTAAGTTATTATGTCACTATGAGATGCTATGTTATCTACCATTTCAAGCATTGTTATTAGTTATAACGAAATCCTCATGTTATCTAATTTTATGCTGCTATGAGGATGTTTTGTACTTTTCGATTCAGAAAGGAAGACTTGTTAAATGTTTTCTTGTTGCGTCATGTATGATCTGTAGTATTTTTGCCCCTTCAAAAAATAAAAAAAGAAAAAGAAGATTTTAGTATTTTCGAGGGATATCAGAAAAAAAAAAATTATTTTTCATGCACATATTTTTTATTGGTTGAATCTTAAAATGTCATGTGTTCTATTTGCCTTCAGCCCTTCAAGTTTTTCTTTCCGTTTTGTAATCTTATATTGCATATCCTTGCCTTGAAATATTGATCCATGTATATTACTCGTATATTCTAGAATAAAATTTTCCTGAGATGCTCAGAAATTGTCTTCAGCGGGGATGGTTGAACTTGAAATCAGTCTTTTGATCAATTTCATGCAATGGTTTTGACTTCTCTGCATCTTGCCTGTCAATGCTTCATGTTTTCTTTCTACTTTGAGAGTTTATTCATTTAAAGCGTAAGCAACTAAGCATTGCTGTTCTTCACTGATGTCTACAGTTGAAAAAGTATCTTTTCTGCATATGCCGTTTAATTCTGGATGTTATTGCAAGTGAGCTTATACTTCCTGTTTTTGTTATTGTAGACAATCTTTTTGCCTGTTGTTGGGCTTGTCGACCCTGATAATCTAAAACCTGGTGACTTGGTTGGGGTAAACAAAGACAGCTACTTGATACTGGATACTCTTCCTTCTGAATATGACTCACGTGTAAAGGCAATGGAGGTTGATGAAAAGCCAACGGAAGATTACAATGATATCGGAGGCCTTGAGAAGCAGGTGAATGTCTGATTCTGTTTCGTGGGGTTAGCAATTCTAGGCTTGTATGAATTGCTATGACTCGAAGCTTCTTTTTTATGGGACTGAAAAAAGTTGGTAGAGATGATGGAGCGGATATTGAAGTAGCTTCTTTTCTGGACTGCTTAGATTCAATGAGTCTAAAGAAGCTGAGGTTTTAATCGTTCAAAGTGTGGGTCTGAGGATTTCTCACAATCATGCTTATCAGCATACCTTTGTTGACTGTGATTTATCTTTGATGAATTTTGAACTCGGCAAATGCCATAGAGGCTGAGTTTTCCCATGTATTATCCAAGGCTGGTGTTGTAGCTGATAGATCTGCAACAGTAGCTAGTTGTGAGAGCACCATTATGAATTAGGCACTTCATATCCCTCTAGGGTGGAATTAATTTGTTGTTACAAAAAGTTCTTAAAATCTGTCATAACACTCATACATTATTTTCTTTCGGCAGATTCAAGAACTTGTTGAGGCCATTGTTTTGCCGATGACACATCAAGAGAGATTTCAGAAATTAGGAGTTCGTCCACCAAAAGGAGTACTTTTGTATGGTCCTCCTGGAACTGGAAAAACTTTGATGGCTCGTGCATGCGCAGCACAGACAAATGCTACTTTTCTAAAGCTAGCAGGCCCACAACTTGTTCAGGTCATTGTTTATCTTCCTGTGATTGTATCTACCATTTTTTAAATTGATGAATGCCTCTACATTGATGTATCAGTGTTTGCTTGGTCACTTGAACCAAATCCTCAAGTGTTTTTGAAAGATGCTTTATAGAGTAATATTTATTCAATTTTCTGCAGATTCTATTCTCTATTGGGTTGATGATTCCTCATCATCCATCCTTGTTTTGCTGTTTTCATCTTGCATTTACCCCTTTAATAGAACTTGGCTTTCATTTTTATTTTTATTTTTATTTTTTTTTCTAGAAATCAATTTCTTCTTCTTCTTTTTTTTCCCCAATTACCATCTTTTATGATATCCGAATATCCTATTCTATGTTATAAAGTTTACTTCTTCATTCTACTCTACAGTTGTACATGATACAACAATGTGCTTCCATTTTCTTCTAATATTATTGCCATCTAGCTGTCGTTGCAGGTGCATTATTTGTGAAATCAGCTTTTGCATTGCCCATCTAGCCCTAGGGCATCATTTGAGGGCAGATATATGAAATTTCCATTTTGTCGATGATTGCATCCATATACTGATAAAAATTGTCGACATGGGATTTGTTCAGATGTTCATTGGTGATGGAGCAAAACTTGTTCGTGATGCCTTCCAACTTGCAAAGGAGAAATCTCCGTGCATCATCTTTATAGATGAAATCGATGCAATAGGAACTAAGCGATTTGATAGGTATATTGTCTTCATATCTCATACACATTTTAAAGTTCATGAGTTTCTGTTCTTACAGTGTCTGACTCAATTATTGCTTAGTATTGCCAAATCATTAGGCCAGAACATCTTAGTCTTGGGGGAAATACTAGATCGCTGTGACTTTTATGGGTTGCTGCATAATAATAAATGTTTTTCGTGAACCATCCTTGTTTTGGGTGGTCCTTGGTGTAGTGTTGCCTGGACACGTGGCTCCGATGCCAAGTGTCCTAAAGTGTCCGGCACAGCAAACTCCAAATATCTAGGCATGAGGACACTTCTGTACACAGACAAATAATTTGTAAAATAAAAATAAACTGGTGAAATGCTAAGACAAAGGAAATGAGAAAAGAAAAAATATATATAAGTGAATATTCACAAAGTCCAAATAAAAATCTATTACTACTAATCTAAACTAACAAGTAATTGATTAAAAAAATATTGAAGATCATATATACTCACCTCAAGAAATGGTGGTTTGTATTAACATTACTCTCTCTTAAAAAATTACAGCACCACAATGAAAGAAGGTCAAAGCAAAAAGAACAACAAAGCTTGTGCCTTTTTGTTACATTGGTCATAGTGCCCATAGCAAAAAAGGAACTAAAATCTAGGGAGTGAGATGAAGTTCTTATGAATGGTTTCTTCAATGACAAGAGAATGGGGGCAAGCTTGAGTTCTAGGAATGAGACATATTTTTACTTGACAAAAGAAATTCGCATTAAAATTTTGAGAAAGATAAAAAGGAAAGCTTTGTGAAGAATATGGTAGGAATGAGACATTTAGGAACTCAAGAATATGCTTGGATGCTGAAGTGTCTGGCATGTGGCACTTTTTGATAACATTTCTAAGAAACTTTAAATGTACAAATTTTGAAGTCTCGTGATGTCTTGTTTCCAGGAGTGTCCAAGTGTTGTCACCAAGGTATTAAAAAACAGTTACTCAACGGCCGTTACATAACGGTAATGGTGGGAACCGTTACACGTTATGGGGTTGTAATGGCTGTAACGGCCCTTTCAGGAAAGAAAAAGGAGGTTTGTAACGGATGTAATGAAGTTTGATAAAGGTAAAAAAGAAAAAAGAAGACCTTGAGCCCGTATTGTAACGGTAACGATGGAGGACTTTTTCTTCTAAGATGATGAATTGTATTAAAAAATCCCAACGGGCAAAAGCATAACCAATAACAAATCAATGGGCGAAAGCAAACGTTGATGATGATCATCGACCTTTTCCTGATATTGTCTATAGAAAGTACCATATTCCTGCCAACTAACCACCAAAAGGCCACTACCTTGGGAGGTGGCCATTATGGCCACTGTTACTATCATTGAATACCTTAGTCGTCACAGAAAAAACCTAGAAGGTAGTACTGTCCAGGCAACATTGCCTTAGTGTGATCAATATCTATCTAAATACACAAACTTTGGTTGTTGCACTTGCACGGTATTCCAATATATACGGAAGAAATATGCGTCAAAAAATAAATGCTATCACCATGACCCATGCCATTTCAGAAATTGGAAGATAAAAAACCACAACCGAATGTGTCAATTAGATCAATGATCCTATATGCATCGCCTTTATCCTGTGTAGTAAAAGTAGAAGAGAGATCATTTTCTGTAAAGTCCATGAGCAAAGCACGGAGTACAACTGAAGCTGGGTTCCAGTTCTGAGCTATGATATCGTGTGTATCGTATGCATTCATGTCATGTCTACTGCATACGGCTTTTACACTTAAAAGTGTTAGGCATAGCGCCCATTTTGTGTTTGAGTAACATAGGTTCTGAGAGGTGAAGTGAAACATTATAATGATTTGATTGAAGTTCTTTTGAGCACCAAGTGGCCTATCCTGACAGCGATGACACCTACTTGAACCCTTAACCTTGGAGCGGGTGAAACCATTGCAGTTTCTGGATCTGGGAAAGGAAGCAGCTTCTAGAATCACCCTTCTGGGGAAATCAAAACTTGACATGGTGACGTTTATTGTAAGATGTTGGTTCTGTGACTGACCTTTTTTGAGTGAACTCATCTTCAGCCATTTGGTTTTCCAGTGTGCTTGATATTTTTGGTCCTGGCTGCTCATATCTTTTCTGTAATTTTTTCTACATGATTTGCTGGGAAAGGAATGATGTCGGATTTTTGCGAGCTGTAATGATTATTTACTCTATTTTACTGCAGTGAAGTCAGTGGGGATAGAGAAGTGCAACGTACCATGCTGGAACTGCTTAATCAGCTTGATGGTTTTAGTAGTGATGACCGGATAAAGGTCAGTCTCTTGCCATTTCTAGAGTTAGATGTTCTTCTATTTTAATGTTATTTTATTTTTTGGAGTCATTTATAATGGGCAGTTGTGTTGTTATTTGTAGTTCATGTTCATATTTAACAATTAAAATGGATAGTTTGAGTTCAAAATGTCTTCTTTCTTCTTGGAGATGAGCTTTGGATTTATTGCTTGAATGATACATTCCCTCTCCTTCAAAAAATATTGTTTAGTAATCCAGCAATTTCAAATAGGTTTAATGGCACGTAAGAAGCAGAGATTCTTTACTCAGGCCTCTCAGATCGATGTCTTTTTACTTTAATTGGACTAGAAACAAATCAGTTATAATTTTTGGAGTGGACCCAAGTGAAAAGGTTATTTGAGCTTGTTTTGGCTGGAGTAATAGATTTTTCACTTAGGCATTTACCAAAGGTTCAAGTTGGGTTTAAGGTTGATTCTGAATCTTACAGAGTTGGTCTATTTATACGCTCGCGAGTCTGTGATAATACCCATAAGAAATGTGATGGCAAGGGAATACCTCCAATGTTCTTATGGGTGATGAAAAACTCTAGTTGCATGTTGTAAGCAGAAGAGTGATCTATTTGGGTCCTGCAGCAGGTTAGCGCCTGTTTCAAAACATCAACAATTGTAAGAGCCTTACAAGCAGGAGCGAAAGTGTGTATCAAGTTTGAAGCGGGACATCTAGGTGACAATTGACAAACCCTCATATGGTAGGACTAAACCAGTCCAATGGTCTTTCAAATACCATATTTAGTGTTACAATATTCCTGGCTAATTTCCTATAGCACAGTGCCCATTCAACACATCTTTCTATCATCCGCGCCTCTAAAACAGCTGATAGAAACATATGTTTAGGAGGACCAAACCAGTCCAATGCTCTTTCAAAAGTGACCACAAAGGCTTTGTTAGTTGGTCACTACACAAAAGGAAGAATTTTGCCTTTGTTATATGTAGTGGTGTTCGAATGTGTAAAAGATTTTCTCTGTCATTTTCTTTTCTAGGATTTTTGCTTCAATTCATGGATTAAGACTTAGACCTGGCAATGGGTTGGGTTCAGTCTGGGTCAGGGTCAAGCAATGACCCATTTAATAAACAGGTCAAGAAATCTGGCCCTAACCCATTACCTGGTGACCTGACCTGACTTGCTTAGAATTTCTATAGCCCGAACACGACCAGACCCGACTCGACCCATCCCATTTAATTGCAGAACTGACCCGCCTAACCCAGCTCGTATACTAACTGTAGTCTCTCATATCCGGCTTCTTGGCTCTTCTTGCCTCGTTGGCTGTTATACACACAATCCATCATCCATGGTAGATCCAACAAACCAATGGTTTGGATTCCTAAACCATGTGCCCACATGAATTCTTAAACATTCATTAGTAATTTTTAATCAAAGAAAAGAAAATAGATACAAAGCCAACAACATTTCTTGTGGTACAAGTGAATTGCTAAAATATCTAAGAGGTCTAGGGATCAAAACTATAGAGGTTTTGTTTCAGTCTATGACTCTATGGGTTGGGTTGGGTTGGGTCATTTGGTCCAGTCCGTTGATTCAATATATGGGCGGGGCGGGTCAGGTCAGGTTGGCCTAAACCCATGTCCAACCCATTAATCTAAACGGATTACCTTTTTGGCCTCATCTAGATCTGCAACCCGACCTGACTTGGTCCGAACCTGGTTTAGAAGCGGGTCGGGCCAATCAACTGCACCCATGCCCTTTAGAATTTGCAGTTGCACTGCACTCGCATTAACTGGTAAGATCTTGAAGTTCTTGTTGTCTTCACCTAGTGAATCTGTAGGCTTATCTCTCATTATTGATATGTATAACCATAATAATATTATTAATCCTATCTTGGTGACATTCAGGTAATAGCAGCAACTAATCGAGCTGATATTCTGGATCCTGCTCTCATGCGTTCCGGCCGTCTGGATCGCAAAATTGAGTTCCCTCATCCAACTGAAGACGCAAGAGCACGGATCTTGCAGGTGTGCCAAACTGTCGCCTTTCCCTGCAACCTTCTGTATTTTGTGTGCACTTAATTATTGTTTTAACCTTGTTATTCTTCTACAGATCCATTCAAGAAAAATGACTGTACACCCAGATGTAAATTTCGAAGAGTTGGCTCGTTCAACAGATGATTTCAACGGGGCACAGCTGAAGGCCGTTTGTGTAGAGGCCGGAATGTTGGCTCTCCGCCGAGATGCCACAGAGGTTCTATTCTTCATATATTTCAGCATCTTCTCCATTATTGCTAGATTCAATTTCATTGCTGTGATTTTGAAATGGCACTGTTGCAATTCTCTTCATGTACATGAGAAATTGCTATTGCTCTTAAGTAGCCATCACCAGGATCACCCCGATAATCCTCTTCCATTCTGTCTACGTCTCCTTTTGTATGTGTTGTACTAGCATAGAGAGCACAACCCACTCCTATCAAGATGTATTGTTTATTCTCATACGCTGGTCATATTGATAAGGCAGGCATTGTTGATGGATATCATCATAGTCTTTGCCATGCCATCAGTCCCCTCTGAGACATCATTATCTGCAATGACATTGTAATTGTAGTTATGTTGATGTGGGTGTTGTTGTGACAAATTTGCTGACACGTGTTCTCTTTTCTTTTTCCTTTTTTCGTTTTGGATTCAGGTGATCCATGAAGATTTTAATGAAGGGATTATTCAAGTTCAAGCAAAGAAGAAAGCCAGCTTGAATTATTATGCTTAGTAGTATTCATGTTCCACCCTCGTCATGCAAAAAAGTCCAAAAAACGTTTTAAACTCCATTTTCTCTCAAGGATTAGGAGAAACAGTTTATACTGTATTTATACATTCAAATATTGTAATGAAACCTCTTTTTTTCGCCTTTTTTTTTTTTCCAGTAGTAAATAGATGGGGGATGGATTGGGCGTGTAATGGCTGTTCCCATAGCAGCAAATTTAGTCTCTGACTGCCGATTCTGAGAGATCCTTTGACAAGCATCCACTCTTTGGAATTCTTCAACTGAGGGGTTCGAAGACTCGGACTATAAACAGGTCAGGTTCCATACCCCGCATCACCCCTGGCTCCGCGAGTCCTGGTTTTACTTGGACCTGACTTACTCGTTGGTCTGCGTCGCTGAGTCTTTTAACCAAGTTGTTATTGCGTATACAGTCAGTTTCATTCATATGCCACAATATTGCGGGTGTGGCGAACAGCATGAGAAATACAGCACCGCTGCACTTTTCAATTGAAGTCCCAAGATTGGGCATGGTCCATGGTATGCAACAGATCAATGGACTGGATTTGTGAACCGTGGGCCCACCTGGCCGAACTAAAAACCCCCTTTTTCTTTTACTGTACAGAACCCTATAATTCCTCTCGTGAAACTGTACCCCATCCATCGCTACCTTAGTGGCCCTGTGATGGAAGATCCACGGTGCAAAAATTCCATTGATTGGATGATACTGTCTAATCTGATCAGTGGTTTGTCATCAAACGCAATAGAAAGTGGCCTTTTTGTTGGGGAGAACTTCGGACGACTGGAACCGTTGGATCTATCGAGCGGATCATCCTAGTGGGATGCTCATTCCACATGATTTACATGACCTTGATAAGAGGGAAATAAATCCAGTAGCTCGTAGGACGGTCCAAATTGAATTTCGTGGTACCTTTCCAGGCCCCGATTCGAAGCAGATCAAGCTGGGCGGGGATTGGGTACCCGTACCACCCCCACCAGGACCTACCTGGAGACGGGCAGTCCTGCCAGGTGCTCTGTGCGGCCTACCCCGATGTCTGTGTTTTATCCACGCCGTCCATCCATTTTGAGAAATCATTTTAGGCTATAAGCCCAAAAATGAGGCAGAATGAATCCTCAAGTGGACCACACCATAGGAATGCGTGGGGATTGAATGCCTACCGATGAAAGCCTCATGGGGACCACAGAAGTTTTGGATTAAGCCGATATTTATGTTTTCCCTTCATTCAGGTCTATGTGACCTTATAAACAGGTTGGATGGCTACTAAACATCACAGTAGGCCTTAGGAAGGTTTCAACGGTGGGGTCATTGTCACCACTGCTTCCAGCGGTGTGGTCCACTCCAGCCTTCGATCTAACTCCTTTTAGGGCTCATGCTCTAAAATGATCTTTCAAAATGGATGGACGGCTTGGATAAAACATATATATCACTGTGGGTCCCACAGAGCCCCTGGTAGGACAGGACCGTGTGTCTCTAGCTAGGTCCTGGTGGAAGCAGTACCCAATCCGCGTCCGATCAAGCTGGGCCTTTTGTGTGGGGCCTACCTCAGATTTGCAACTCAAGTCCCACCGATTCGCCCCCTAGTCGGAACTGTTCAATGGGTAGGCCACACCATGGGAGAGCCCATCCCCAACAAATTGAAATTCGGTAGTCCCCATCATGTCAGGCGGAGTGATAGACGGTCAGGATTGTATGATGAATTCTCTCTCTTTTTTCAACTGTTCCGAGAGCCGAGGGTGGATCATATCTGGTCGGGATCATGCGGATTGCGGACTACAATGTTGGGTAGTACCGCAGACTACTGGCCTTCATATAATAGTATCGAGGAGGTTTACGCCCTCGGCAGTGAGAAGAGGGTTCTGCTTCTTCGTTTGGTTCTTCGACTGAGAGAGAGAGAGAGAGAGAGAGAGAATGGAGGGTGGAGATGAGGGGATCGACAGAATGGTGGATTCGAAAGACTTGCAGCAACAGAGCAAAGCACTCGACAAGCTCACCGACCGTGTTGAGGATCGTCAGCTCAACTCCACCCGAGTCCAGGAGGTCTTCTCCTTTCTATCCCTTTCTTCTCTTTTATTTTTTATATATGCAATCAAATAAAAGAAAACCCATCTCAGATTCTTCATTTCTATGTACCCTTTCACTCTTCTGATGATTTTCGCCCACACCCATGTTGTTGTCTTTGCTGATTGCTTCATTAATCTGCCTCTTTTTTCTTTTTCCTAGTCAAAGGTCGAAATTTTAATGAAGGAGAAAGAAAACCCACGTTAGATTCTTCGATTTCTGTCATACTTTTAATCTTTTGATAGTTTTAGCCGATACCCGTGTTGCTACTTTTGCTGATTGCTTCATTAGTCTATTAATTTTCTCTGTTTCTCCATTGAATGGTCTGATTATTATTATTATTATTATTTTTATTATTATTATTATTATTTTACATTTTTTCCCTAATGCTTGTGTGTGTGTGTGCGTGTGTGTGTGTGTGTGTGTGCGTGCGTGCGTGTGTCTTTTAGATAATGGGTTTATGTGTTCTTGGATTTTTATGCAAATGGAAAGTCTAAGTTCATGTCTCTTATATGTTTTATCCATGGAAGAACCAGAAATTTCAATTGTTATGATCGAGAGTAATTGAAGCTCTCATAAATGGCATTTTCTTTGAAGACGATATATATATATATATATATATATATTAAAGGTATTTAAAAAGCATGGTTTCTATTGGCAATTTGTGGCATATTCTCATATAGATGGTCACGTGCAGGCTATGGCATCAATTGCTGCATCTGCAGAAGCTGACTGGAATGCAATGAGAATGAGGTGAGTCTTTAATGGCAAACACCAACTACTTTTTGAGTTTTTTTTTTTTTTGTTTTTTTTGAAAGGTATCAAAAGGCCCAACAGCATCCCAGCCATCTATAACCAGTCACTATGGTTGGAGGCTAAAATACAATTAACCCACTCTAACACATCAGACTTTGCCCTCTCAACAACATTCGCCACTGACCGCAAAGTCCAATTGTTCCTCTCTTTCCACAAGGTCCACATTATTGCGAACAACACTAATCTCCATGCTACGGAGAGATTCTTAGACCCCAGCATCACATTGAAAGCTGTCCCAAACCACATGAGCAAATGCGTTGTGAATGAACAAGTGGTTCACCGACTCCACATCCCTCATACGCATTATGCAACAATTGGGGATCACCATCGTTCTTTTTTTGTAAATTATCAATAGTGAGCACGGGATTTCTTCCATCTAACCAAGCAAAGGCCACAACCTTGCAAACATAGGAGGTGCAACCACACCCACATCCATCGAGCAAGGAGTCAACTCCCCGTAGAAGATTGCCTGACATGATGGAGCCTCATTGGCCATTGCTCATTGGGAGCTGAAGGAACTCCTCTGCTTCCTCATCAATAAGGTTCGTACACCAACATCTGCCAAAAAGCAACAAGCAACTGTTACATGCTGGCTCGGAGTGAGGTCCTCTAACCTCGAGAATTCTCCTAAAGAGGAGGATCGCCGATCCAGTGATCTACCCAAAAACCCATCCTCGCAAGTGAATAAAATCGCTTCCTTGAGTTTTTTCTTAACCTTGTAGACTGCCTTCCACATCCTAGATGCCGTAGGTTGAAAAACAGAAAAGAGCAGGAAAAAAAAAAAAAAGAATAAGAAAAACCTAGAGAAAATTAAAATATAACAACAGTAACCAGCCCCAAGGCTGGGAAAAACCTCATAACAACCAACAAAATCAGGGGCCCCAATCCTTGTTTGTTGCCACGGATGCAAGTGTCAAATTCCTATAACAGTAAGGAGTGTCAGATTTGTCAAACCTCGTAGTATAGGATTTGTTGGTTTCTGCAATACTTTTTAATTAACTTAATATTTATAATCTTAATAAATAATAATGTCCTTGTCCAGTAGAGCATGGTATGTGATCTGTAAAGGCTGTGCTGAAATGGTTGAGGTATTGATGCCATGTGTACCCTAGCTGTGTTCCACATATGATCCTTTACAGTGAAGAAGATCACGTAGTTCCTCTTCTAGAAGAATGTTATATGTAGTTCCAAATATGCCGTCTCCTGGACTAAATTGGGTTCCTACCTAAGAGTGATGCCGACTCGATAGAAGAAGCCCATGATCCATGCGATCAGCTTTGGGTGAGCCTGGTGAAGCTTGGGGCTGTGAGCGAATCTCTTCTTATTCAAGACAGGAGATGAGCTATTTATTTTCATCTCCACATTCTGTTTTTATTCAACATTTGGGATTTGTTTTGTTGCTGAATTTCGGAAGT
Organism: Magnolia officinalis; assembly: GCA_021015155.1. Classification (NCBI taxonomy): domain Eukaryota; kingdom Viridiplantae; phylum Streptophyta; class Magnoliopsida; order Magnoliales; family Magnoliaceae; genus Magnolia; species Magnolia officinalis. The sequence goes on from JAJHSJ010000013.1 coordinate 4,191,982, forward strand.
GTTGGGCTGGCTAGCCCTTCACAGTTTTTCCCTTTGTTTTCCCCTGTGCCTTTTTTTTACTTGAATTCTTCCAACATGAGATGAGAACAGAAAGAACCAGATCTCCTCTCTCTCTCTCTCTCTCTCTCTCTCTCTCTCTCTCTCTCTCTCTCTCAACTTTTATTTCCCAAGCCACCCTAAAACCAAGACCATCAGGTAGGCTTGCAGAGCTCCAAAACCATGATTTTGTGGCACACCATAAGATCCTAGACCCATGGTTTCAAAAGATGCTGTGACGACTGATATATCAGTTGTTATAACGTTAACAACCCCAACAACGTCAACCTAATGCAACACTGTAATGGGATACATGTAATTGTCATTTTTCTTGAAGAAATACATTTTTAAACACTGTCTCTCTTAAAAACACCATTACAGGACATCAGCACTTGTAGGTTGTCTCAGCCTTCAACATTACACGGCGGTGAACTGTGAACACACAACTGCAATTTTCAATTCTTCCATGAAAACCTTTCAAGATATATTACAAGAGGAATTATGAAGTCCTGCTGATTTACAAATGTATATTTTGTTGGGGCACAGGATTGCCTACATCTAGGCTCATGTTTTGATAATCCAAATTATTCATACGATGGACCTCATGGTGGATAAGTACTAAAATATCCAGCCTAACCCAACCCAAAAGAGGGTCATGAGATCCTATGAGTACTCAACAGACACTCGAGCCTGACGGATCCAGGGACTTGTATGGGTACTCCTGGAACTAACAGCCCTACGAATAAGCATTATTCAAAAACTCGCCGACTGGACTTGAAAATCAGCCGAGTCAACCTGACTCATTAGATTTCAAGCTAATTCAGTGAGAAACTCGCTTTTGAGTTTGACTTGGCTGAGTTTTAGAGAGACTTGTCAAGTTGATTCGCAGACTCGGTCAACTCGATGTGACTTGCAATGGCTCAAACCTAGTCACTCTCCAAGTCCGCAAAGTTTGTTTTTAAAATAAAATGTAAAGGCGGAGGTAGAAAATCAAACCCTTAACCACCTCTAAGAGAACTAAGGTCTTTAACCAATGCAGTTCCTAGCTATTGTTGTTTACTTTTCCTTCTTTTGTTTTGTCTTTTTTTTTTTTTTTTTTTGAAGAGTGATGGAAAATATTATTTAAGGCCTGCCAAAAAGCAGGGAAAGAATACAAGACTGCCCAAAAGGGCACAAAAACCAGCTAGCAGCTATTATTATTTAGTGATTTCCATTCGGAAACCGATGACTTGACCACCTCCATTACCTCCTCGACTGATCAGGAGGAATTCCGAAATCGGCGACTATTCCTTTCTCCCCAAACCGCCCACTAAACAGCCGGCAGCGTCAATGACCAACCTTGGCAATTTTTCTTCCCTCCGGACCCTCCATGCAGGCCCACAAAAGATCTCTAACTGAGCCCGGCATGACCTGGAATTCCCCAAAGTCCGCTAAAAAGAAATCCCAAACCATGGACATAAAGGTGCAAAATATGAACAGGTGATCGATGGACTCCGCGTCCTTACAGCACAAGCAACGCATGTTTTCATCACTTTTACTATGTTATTTTATTTATCCTGTTAAGGAATATTTATTACTATCACTAGTATTTTAGTTTAATTATTAAATACAAAATCATATCATGTAAAGACTCGATTGAGTCTCTGAATCAATCTGGCCCAGCTGGATATCAGGTGAGTCAAGTTTTCGAGGATTTGAACTGTCCCTTTACGTACCCTTATTTTCATCACTTATTCTCTAGGCTACTGTTTGAGTTCTAAACAATATTCAAATGATATGAAACTGTTCCACTTTGAAAGCATATTGAATTAGCTTTCAAACAAGCTTAAGATCATGTGATTCCAACATAGATTGAAGAGTTGTATGGGTGTTTTGTGAAGGGATGTATGACTGTAATGGGATTTAGGAATCTTTTAATCATTATCAATATTTTTTATAATAGGTCATCGTCATTGTCGTCCTAAGCCTTAATCCCAACTAATTGCGGTTGGCCACATGAATCCTTTCCACCATTCCGCTCTATCAAGGGCCATAACTTCAGTTAGACGTTTCTATAATAGATGGTTGAGATAAGAAACAATGGATGATTAGAAGCAGAAGTACCGACGATATTGGCCGATATATCCCACGATATATCTTGTATCCCACCTGTGCGATGCGAAACACACAAGTAGTAGGATATATCCTGCGTGTTCGATCTGGTGAGCATTTTTTTTTTTCAATTTTTTTTTTTTTTTTCCTGTAAATCATGTTAAGTCAGTATCAAATTGATAAAAATCCAAAAATCATGGATTGGGGGCTTTGATTTCGAGATTTGGAGGAGATGGGCAGAGTTGCGGAAAATTGAAAAAAAAATAAAATTAAAATATCCAATTTCTCGCAAATCGGTTGCAATATTTGTGTTCAAACATAAAATCAAACATGTATGTAACCTGATCTAGTGATTCTTCTTTTGCTTTTTAATGTATTGCTTGTGTTTCTACACATCTTCTTACATTTATAAATTATATGAATAGACTTTGAATATACTTACATCAATTCAATTAGACAACGCATAGATTAGGACCCCATATAAAGAAACCTATTATGTGCACTTGTTTTTTTTGTAATGTTTTGATTTACAAGCGTATATTGATTTTATTTTTTTTCACAATCACTTTAAGTTTCATTGAAAAATTCGTCCAATTTCCTAATGTTTTCCCATGTTTCCAACAACAACGATACAGTACGCGATACAACCGATATATCCCATGTGATAATAGAGATGTAATGCGATACTGATATTTCTAACACTGATTAGAAGTTCAGGGTTTCTTTTGCGTTGGAAAAGTATTTGTGTGCATGTCAGGATTCTTTATAAACGTATGGTGAATGGTAAATAAAAAGAAGTTTTCTTTGTTTTTCCCCAATCATGTGTTGGAAGAGATCGGTAACCCATTTCCAAGGCTAGATACCTTTAACAAGTATCACATTATGTTCAAAGAATTTCCTTCATTTGCTACCGGGCCGAGTGGAAACATGAGCTTTTGCATTTGGCCCAAAGTGTCCTCATCTCCGCTTCACTAGCATAGTTAATACTAGTGGGTCCCATGACAACCCTTCTAACACCCCCTTGTCCCAAGTATAACCACCAATAGGTATACTAGAGTGAGTTACTAACTGCAGATTTTGTACATTTTTCCTCTTTGTCGTAGTGAATGATAAGAAGAGATCATTTAATTGGTCAAACTACTTGAAGGAAGCTGGAAAATAATGTTGATCTTTTACAAGGTGAATCCAAGAATTTGGTCATGCCAGTATTTTTATGATTTCAAAAATTCAATAGAATATAAAAACTTCTCAAAATTCAGATTTCTTGTTTTTAACCCAAGAATCCTATTTAGATATGTCAGATGTGTAGAAACGAAAAACAAAGGAGCAGCCACCCTGTGTAGTGAACAACTATCCTTGCAAGCATTTTTGCCGGCAGAAGCCGACGCTAGCGTTTCTTCCTTTTTGAGATCCCATCCATTTTCTAGTACCAGTTTCCACTCCCTAGCTCACGTCTAATTAGCTAGTTGGTGAGGCAATAGCTTACCAAGGCGATGATCAGGGGCGAGCGGAATTCAGTAGAGGCTCGAAGAGGTGCTTACTGACGCGAAGTGCTTCTTTGGTCCGAACCAAGGAATTAGTTAGATATGATGCAAAATGGATCTTGTTCTATCGTTGATCAGGTTCTATACATGCCGTTTCTCATCGCATTTCTTTAGACAAAGACTCCCAATTTTTCCTCTTTCCCCCTATACCTATTCATTTCGGCAGGATTCGAGGTTTATGCGTCTCCTGGCAGTAGACCCATCTCTCAGATGTATCTATTGAAGCAGGATAAGCAGTTAGAGATGGAGGCAAGAACACTTTCCTGCCAAGTCCCATGGATTGATCATAGCGTTATTGTGGAAATGTTGTGTGTTGACCAAGCTAATTCTAATTATTTTGTTCTGAAGCAAAGATACCCACGGGGGCCGGTTTGTCCTATTCAGATATTCATGACTCGCAATTTGAGAATGCTGCATGAAAGCCACATTATCAGGTTTAGGTAAACACGTTGACTTCATATAGCATAGTAGAAGATTGGCAGGAAAAAAAATCACAATTCTATAAACTAGAAGCATCTCCAATTGATGCCACTGAGAAACTATAGAACTATCGATGTTTATCCTCCAACATAGGAAGTCTCTCCTCGATCTGAGATAGAGGATAAGAAAAGAGCCTACACGCCAATTCTCTCCTCTAGGGTTGTCAATGGCCTAGACTTGGGCCTAACAAATGCAAATTTTCGAATAGGCCTAGCCTGATAGCCTAACCAAATGACAACCCTTTCTTTCTCTCAAGTGGCGACACCCTAAGGGGGCTAGGGATGTCCAACGCTATCTATTTAATCCCTCTGGTGTAGGATTTATATATAAGGAGGAATTAGAGTTACATGAAAAGACATTGGTATGGTACTCTGCCACCCTAGAGTCTTCCATATCCCTACCACATTGTTAGTTTGTGACTTTCCTTAGCCATGTACCCAAATTGACTTGATCCCTCCATTATCCATCGCCATTCACCCTTGATCCAAATCCCATGCAACCCAAGTAGTGGACCACAAGATCTCAACCGTCGGAACTAACATCAAGTGTGATTAAACATTTTAATGGTTTTTTTTTTAAAAAGGTCAATAGTTGAAATCATTTGTAAAACCTTTTGATTGCCAAACCTATTTGAAAAACCACTTGTTTGATGTTCTAGTGTATTGGATCTTAGCCATAATAATGTTCCTAGGTAACCAGTAGACCCCTTGTTGGATCACATAGGCCTCAGCTGTGTCCTAATGTCTATACCCATGCCAACATATGAACCACTGTGCTTGGCTCCGTGTGGCGAAGTAGGTTACATTACACCAGGAACTTGAATCCTCCAAATGTCCTCGATTTAAGGATTAGTCCAATTTAGTATATATACAAGTTAATTTGGACCAAGCATGATGGGTGTTTCAATCCAGAGACCTAAGGTGATCATCGAATGCAAGTATCCAATGGTTCTAAGAACAAGATTCCATATCCTGCAAGGTGATCATGGCCCACCGACTTGTTGTCAAACCTAATGGTGGAGACTTTTCATCTCGACCATTGTCAGTCCCCTCACGCAGAATGACCACATAAGAATAACCCAATTTTGTCCTAAAAACTTGCTAGGTGGCCATGGACCAACAAAGTACTGATATCCATGGAACACAACTCTCCCTTTGTTAGTGGTCATTGCACCCAAACTCAAGTTCCCAAAAAAAAGCAAAACAGAGGAAACGCTCTCCTTTAACCCAGGTTCTCATATATGTTTAAAGATAAACCCACAAATTAACTACCCTCTCCTTTAACCCAGGTTCTCATATATGTTTAAAGATAAACCCACAAATTAACTATGGCAATAATAACATGTCCATGCAGGACCATGGTCATCATGATCTATAGACAAGATCATCGGTATATGATCAAGATGCATATTATCAATGGATAAGATTCGCATTAGCTTTTCCAAGCACACAACCCTAACAAAGTCGCACTTGCCCTAAAGTCAATGGTATCCAAGGCTTTTTAGCACTTATATGTTGAACAAGGACTCTGTAGCAATCAACCAACAAAGAGGATCATTTGTCAGATCATAGTCAAAGGGTTGGTGAGTACACGTCCTCTCATAGAAGTCCATAAAAGTGACTGTAATAGTAATCAACGCTGTCTACCTGCGTGGTCCAGATATGGCATAGGACCATATAGAGTGCACCATCATTTCACTGTTTTCACATACAAGGTACCTCTAATCATGTGATCTACACCAATCACCAGACAACTCGAAGTTCATTTAAGAAACTCCTTATCCTCTAGAAACATAAGAATACCACACATCCAGGTCACCTTGGAATGGAATGTGCACATGTCCCACCACTTTTTTTTTTCCTGAGCATTGAAGACAGTTCTATTAAGAGGAAGGCCACAGCCAGAATATCCAAGAAAACAAACCATACAACAGAAACCAAGAGCCATTATAGCTCAGCCCAGCTGGCAGGAAACAATCAACAGCCTTTGAGGCCACTGCCCATTCTATTACATGCAATTTCGCTCTATGAAAGAGTTCCTCTATTCGCCCAAACGATTCCTAAAACACCTATTGTTTCTTTCTAGCCATAAGAACCATATCCTTGCAAGCATAGCTAGCCACCACACTTTTCACCCTGCTTTACTTTGCAGACCCCTGTGACACATTAAAAAGAATTGCCCAATGGAATTTTGGTGACACCCACATTACTCCAAAGAGGCTGAAGAACTTTTGCTACAAGAGTATGTAATCCAATTTCTGAGATATTCTGGCTAGCAGGAGAATCCACATCCACATCAGTGGACCACATAGCCCGGTTCTCATGGTTTTGTCTAACCTGACTGACCTCTCGCTGGTGATATAGAGTTAGGTGATCATGGCATATTTTACTTCCTCCCATTGTCTTAGACATTCCTTAATTCATCCCATCAGATGTGCAATGTATATCACATTCCCTTCGACTTGGAAGCATGGAACAATTGATTTTATAGCAAGGATCTTTCACAAGCAGATTAAACATGTCACAAGACATCCACCCATGATCCGACAAGACAGGTTGATGCTATCATCTGTGTAACTCTCAAAACCATCCTGTATTGTGGGAGTAAGATGGACATACCAATAACACAATCACGTCATATCTAGTGTGATAAAGCATCTCAACCCCCAAACCTCATAATTAGGGTGAGATCATCATGGCATACACGAACTAGATGAGATAGGAATCATCTTCATGTTTAGGAAAGGGCTTTTAGTGTTATACAGAAAAGCTCAATGTGATTTAAACAGTCTTGATGGAATGACAATGAGATGCATATGAGACACTTATAGAATAACATGCTCACTTACCCATGGTTAAAGCACCCATTTGAAGCACCAGGTTTGCAATCCTAAATAGTGTTACTTGAGAAATCTCAATAGCTGATCTTTTTGGACCCAAGCTTAAAAGGAGTACCACACATCTGAAATTGTCGTGTTGTAGATACATGTCCCCAAGTCCTAAATTCTAGTGTTTTAAATAGTTTACGCTAAGTAGTGCAACCTTGGCACTACATATAGCTTATGAAGATAGCTGAAGTCACATGTAGCTTATGCTGCACGCTAAGTAGCATATACTACAGGGTACCCTACATACTAGCTTACATTACAAGTTATTTTTCACTAAAACATTAAAATCAATTAACGTTTTCAATGATTGGTTACATGTTGCTATTTTTCACTAAAAATTAGTTGATCTTTTCAATGGTGAAATAATATAAGCAACAGTATTAAGTAAGACCATTTGATACTTTTATCCATATACTTAACCTTTGCTTTATTTTTCCCATTATTTTAGGTTGCATTTGGTTGCATTGAAATATCATGAATTTCTTGATATTTTCATGATTTTGGTGCAACCAAATGCAACCTTAACTAAAATTCTAGCGCTGTGTAGCCTATGCTACTCGCTACATAGCTTACACCTCACACTTTTGAGGGCTGAATGCTATTTAAAACACCACTACATTCCTTGACGTGGCTCAATATAAAAACACTAATTTTCTTATGGTCAACTATTGAATCTTGTGTTTAGCATACTTTTTTAGACATGATCAACTTTCAAGATGTTCATCATCAATTATTGCTGCTGCCGTTTTTATTGTTTGGAATTTATTTTTTTTACATTTAAGTAATTACAAATATTATTAAAAGATAATGTTTTCTTATTTAAAATATTTGTATAGGCACGTCGGGAGATCTGTTTTTTTAGAAACCTCTGCTATCGTTGGTCAAGTCATATAGGAATGGCCTGACATTTTTCTGCTTCTCACCGAAAAGCAACGAGTAAATATTTGTAGTTCTGTTCATGTATCTGTTGTAGCTCCCTTATTCTGCTCCTGAGGTTTCTGACTTAATGCTTTTTGATCATGTCACCATTGCACGATGCTAATCACAACATCACAACCTCATTGCTTTAGTGCAAACTGATGACTTCGATTATTTCCCTGCAGAGAGAAAGAATTGGCCGCTGTTAAGATCAATGCCGCTGATGTGGATATCATTGCGAACGAGCTCGAGGTTAGATCTTCTTTCCTTAAGGGGTCATTTGGTTCCCTGGAATCTTCAAAGGGATTGTAAATCTGTTTCCAAGATGCAGATTCCCAGCGTAAGAGATTCCGGCTATGGTTTTGGGGCTCTGGGAAAGCTCTTCTCAGGGTACCAGTTTTTGCATTTGGATACTGGGAAAGAATTCCTCATAACCTTTTATCCTTTTAAAAGATATATAATTGCATCCTGAGATGGGAATCATAAATCGGGTAAATTTTGGAAATTGATTTCCTAAGGGAATTCATTTCTCAGGACCCAAGCACAAATCCAGCCCCTCCCCCACGCTAATGGGGTACAGATCCATCAGTGTTGGATTCCCAGGAGCTAAATGATCCCTAACTCTCTGAGTAGGTCCAGGACCCGCTCACTGACTGACTCTGGTCATTTTCTGGTTTTTTTTTCTTTCTTTTTTTTTTTTTCAACCCACAGTTGGACAAGAAGGTTGCAGAAAAAACGCTTCGTGAGCACAAAGGTGATGCTGTTGCTGCCATTCGCCACTTGCTTCGTTAAAATCTCTAACAGAGTTCACTGTAAGCATGGCCTTCATTATGGTATCTTTTATTTTATTTTATTCCCAAAATGTAATACAGAATCTTCGTTAATGTTGTTGTTTTGCGGTTTTATATTTTGCTTATTAGGATTTGTGGGGCAGCATTGATGATTCCGTGCCACATTTGATTCAGGCAATGGATGGACATTGGTGTAGGCATGTCTGAAGAGTTTGTGTAATTCGGGATGCTCGAACATTGAATGACATGTTGCCTTCCAGTCATTTTATACCATGCATTTCTGATATTGCAGATGGACATCCATCAATGAATCTAAGTTATAAATAGAAATAATTTCTTTGTTCTTTTTATATATATAAAAAAAAATAGTAATAAAAAAAAATAAATGAACAGAAGATTAGTTTTGAGTACAACAGGTTCTTTGGTGGGTGGGTGGGTGTGAAAAAAAAAATAAAAATCGAGTCGTTTTTGGTTAATGGCCTGTTTAATGTGTCCCACAAAAGCATCTAATTTAATACTCTGGTGGAATGTAATGGTACATATGCATGCAGCCCATCTAAGATGACCAGCAAGGATATCAGTTTTAGCATTTTTACTTGAAGGTCATTATTCAATGAAGAGCCCATGGGGAGACCACGTGCTAGAGATGTGCCCATTCATATAAGGTAAGGTACAAGAACATGCATGGACCAAAAATAATCTTGGTATTTTGACCACGCAACACAAACTTGTACTGGTTGAATGGGCCCTCAGGGAGTGAAAAAACAAAACAAAACAAAATAATAATAATACAAACGTACATGCATGGCTTGATGAGTGTCCTACCCTTTTTTTTAAATGGCGTGCCAGTGTCTTGCCTGATGAATGTCCAGGATCTCAAACACGCATGTCATTGCAACTGGGCTGAAGTATGCTTTGCAAGCCCATTATCCACGGAATTCTGTCCGAAGCCCACCTCGGCTCATGAGAAGAAAAAATGTCTTGGTAGCAATGGGCCAGTTTGGGCCCTGCCAGAGGCCGGAGATTTTATGGACTTAACATTTGCCTAAGCCCAACATTTTTTTTTGGCCCATTTCAGTCCAAAAATCGGTAGTCCCTATTTTCCCGTTTTAATGTTCCTACTCTTATCCACTGCCAAAGTGGTACACACACATGCACGAGGAATGAAACCAACAGTCTAAATTCAAGATGGATGGATTGCCTGAGGACTGGAATTCAGATATGTATAAATTCAGATCTGGCCAGTGTAAAATGACTTGAGCCGAAGCCCAACCCAAAAATTGATTGGTCATGCATGAAGGACCAAAGCCAGGTCATGGTCATTGGGTGGGGCAGGCTAGCCAGCCCATTGCAACCCTTGTGTCTGGGCCTTGTGTTAGTTATTTAAAAATGCAACCCCAGTTACAAGTCATTTAGCAATTGGGCCGACAACTCAGGCCAAGTCCAACATACAAGCCACGGGTCCAGACCGAAGTGGGCTGGATTTGGGATGGTAGCCAGCACAGCGAATTTGCCATCCGGTAGGGCAACAATCCGAAATCTTCACCAAATGCAGATGATCTCAGCCATCCCATTGGTGACCACACAAATAGATGCTGAAAAATGAATATCAGCGAGCAACCATTCAACAGGTACATTCTCCATATATCAAATGACTTAGAATTGTCCGAACCATGTGATTAATTTTTGGCACGGGCCCACGGAGCCACGCATTAACTAATTCACCTAACAGGGAAGAGAGAACAACGAATGGGACAGCAACAACAAATAAATAAATAAAAAAAAAAAAAAAAAGTGTTATCCATGAAACAGTAGTAATTGCAAATGAGAAACAATGATAAACTCATGAATCAAATTGCAAATGAGATACCTCGTTTCAACACTGAGGTCTTGGTATCAATTCCCTAGTGGGGGTAGCTAACAGTGAAGTGTGAACTGACCGTGGGAGTACTAACAAGATACCCAAAAAAAAAAAAAAAAATTGCAAATGAGAAATAATGATCAACTCATGAATCAAATCACAAACATTTTCCACCCATCACCTTTTTTTTTAAGGTTTAAGAAAATCACTGCCACAGCAGCAGTATGGCAACAATAACAACGACCACAGCAAAAGCTCAGCTGATGAGATACAACTGAAAACAATTTACACGATCCTTCAACCACTTTGGGGGCGCCACCTGATGCAAACCATCCTACCAGAAAGTTCGACAGCTTACCATTTCCGGCAATCACAAGTGAACCTGAATAGTTACAACAAAGTCATGCATGTCCAGCTATGTACTTTGGCCAATAAAAGATCACGTGATATTCTACATTTCTCTCTTTCCAATCAGAGGTCAGGTAGTTGGAAGATCCAAACCCCAAAAATAACGGCACATGACGAAAAAATACAAACCTTCACATGATTAGTTTTGTGGCACTCTTTGGGTGGTATCTCCCTGAGCGGATGAGCGGTGCATCTGAGATTGGATAGAAAACTGCCGCTGCAAGTCTTTAAACCTTTCAAGCAATTCCTGGAATGTTGGCCGGCATGCAGGTTCACTGTCAAATGTCAATTGCATATCATGCATATGAGATCATGGATAGAAACTTTAGGTTGGTAATATGGAAGGGATGGAGAATAACCACCTATGCCAGCAGCTCTCAATGATCGACACCCACTGTGGGTCCAGGTCCGCTGGGAGCTCTAGCCGCTGGTTCATGAACCCCACAGCTCCGATCACCTGCATGATCCGCCATGTGTTATTAGAATTGGATAATTTTTAAGAAATGCTGACGCTTATCAACAGTAGGATTTCACCAAGGTGTGAGACCCACGGATTGACAACTTGGACTAGGTTGTCTGATCTGGTTCGGCACCATGAATCAGTAGTGTAAATAGGCCCGACTCTGCCTGTCTGAGGTGAGTTGCCACCTGACTCAGCCAGGTTGCAACTCAACTCAAGACTGAACGTGTCAGTCCGAGTTGCAAGTCTTGAAAGCATGTTGAGATCCCGACTTGTTCAACAGATGGGCCCACCAATGTACGCGCAGTCACCTGGAAATTAGGCTCGACTGGTCATCCAGATTGATGGATTTGCATCAAATGTAGACTCTCGATTGATCCATTTTTGCACTGTCCTTAATTTTTCCTGTCCATGTGTCGCCCACTAAATAACCTGATCAGCCTGATTGACACATAGGGGACAACCTGATGAACAACCTGGATCTTTCACAGATAGAACTGATAGAGCAAGACAAGTAACCACTTGCTCTAAAAGCTCGAACTGATAGAGCATGGCAAATCAATCCCTTTATCTCATAGCCCAGGTTAGGCCCTCGGCTGAACCCCCCTTGTGGGACCCACTCCAAATGCACTATATACTGGGGATTGGATCATCTCTTTCCATATAATATTTCTGAACTGAAAACTGAGGTAGAAGCACAAGTTACCAAATAGAAAAATACCTGCATTGAGTTCAGATTATCCCAAGGGATCTTTTCAGTGACTAATTCCCACAGAATCACCCCGAAGCTGTAAACGTCAGACCTGTTTTCCACAGCGGAAAAAATAAATTAAAAAAAATTAAAAATTAAAAATTAAAAAGAAAAAAAAAAAAAGAAAAAAAAAAAAAAAAAAGAATGGAAATTACTCTGTACTTCTCATCCAACAAAATAGGATTCCAGAAATAATGCAACATAAGAAATTGAACCTACTTCTCATCTGAGGGCTCGTTGCGAAGAACTTCTGGAGCCATCCATTGCGGCTACAAAACAGTAACATAGAAAATTGTGATTGCCCAAGGAATAGTAAGATGTTGTAGAGACCTACAGAAAAAAGATTTACAAGATAAACAGAGGTAAAGACTGGCTTAACGAGTTGTATATGTCATACCGTTCCTTTCCCAGTCTTTGTTGTCAAATACGTCTCATGCTTGAGGCGCGATAGACCAAAATCCCCAACCTGTTGATTTAAAAGGATTATAAGAAGATTTGCAGATGAATATTTGGGACCCAAAAACAAAACCCCACACACACTTGTGCGTGACCTGATTGGAGAACTTTTCTATGGGATAAGGCCATACCTTCACAGTCCAATTTTTATCAACTAGAAGATTTGATGACTTTAAATCACGATGGATGATAGGCGGGTTGTAATGATGAAGATAATTCATGCCACGTGCCTGTAGAAGGTTTAGATGATGAGCATTGTTGAGTGGTGACAGTAAGAGAATTTTGAAAAGATTACTGCACTGAAGTAAAAAAATAAAATAAAATAAAATAAATGTGTGAATATCTAAGCCCGTGGATGCTAAGGCTTCAAGAAAAAAATAACTATATATCTTCTAACTAAAAGAATAATCCTTTAAGAACATAAAGCAGAATAAAACTCAAAATTTCAAAATTGCCAAACAAATAAATAAATAAATAAAACTGTTGCAAAGCTTTATGTATATCAGCTAGGGGTGCAAATGGGTGGTCCAAGAGGGCTCCTGGACCCGATCCATTAAGAATCAGGACAGAATTTTTCCATAGCCCAACCATTGAAATTTGGGTAATGTCCAAGTCAAAAATACATAACCTGTTTAACAGGTCAGATTTTGGATCAGGTCTAGGCTGGGTCCAGATAGGGCATAGGAATTACAATTGAGTATTCACACAAATAATTTTATAAACTATCCAATTGGCGATGGCAATCAATTTTGATGTAAAAAAATAAAATGGCCTACAGTCCAAATTCAATGGATATGATCAGATGGTCAAGGAAGTCCAAGTACTGTCATGTTTTTGTATATATTCGCAACAGGCCCATCATTTCTACAATCCAAATTGTCACAAGTAGTGGATAGCTAACCATCTTTTAGAAAAAGGTGGTGAACCATTGTAATAGTCTGGCCCAAAAGTAGAAAAAAAAAAAAAAAACCCACATGCTTAATTAACTACTTCTTGGGTCTAGGTCAGGTCAGTATGACCCAAATTGAACTGATTTAAAAATTGGGTCTGGGTCAGGTCCATTTTAGTATGACCCAAATTGGACCCATTTAAAAACTGGGTCCCATCGGGTATGTTTTAGTATGACCCGATTGATCCCATTTAAAAACTAGGTTAATATCGTGTCAGATCAGGATGATTTTGAGAGGACCTAGACCCAACCCATTTAGTGATTTAGGTTGAACTTTTGGACCCAAACCCACCCCATGGGTCTGAATTTTGGACCATACTCACTGATGGTTGGGGTGGGTCCAATGACCCGTCGGGTTGACCCAAACCATTTGAACCCATAATATTAGCAAAGAAGTAGCATACTTGAGAATGATGCAAAATACACCAAGTTCAATGGGGGCAGTAAAAAATGCCATCTATAGATTAGAAATTTTACTCACAATGTCCAGAGCCATGTGAACGCGCCGTCTCCAATCCAGCCTAGTTGTGTTTCTTTGAAGCAAACGGAACAAACTTCCTCTGCATTAAAAAAGAAAAAGAAAAGAGAGAGAGAGAGAGAGAGAGAGAGAGAGAGAGAGAGAGAGAGAGAGAGTAAATCCAATGGTGAGGAACAACATGGGCTTGATTTCAGTTCAATTAAAAGAATGAAATAGAAACAACGCAATGGTATTCAATACATCTAAAGGTGGAATTGCATCAGGCAAGTGCTTTCTTCGGGACAATATGAACCATCTAATATCTTCACTAGTAAAGGGCATTCAGTTAAAATATAGAAGTAGACAGTGACAGTATTCAACTAATGCAAGTTCCATCTTCTCTCTTTCATATCATATGAACAGGTGGAAAAATTCTTGATCATTGCTTCATTTCTCTTATACCAAAGTTCTTCTTTTTTTCTTTTTTTCTTTTTTCCTGATGAATTCTCTTATACCCAAGCTATATATGATATTTGAGGTATTTTGAGCTGAGCCTTCATCCCAGTTATTAGAAACTGCTTTCAGGCATCTAGAAACCGTATTTCTTAAATCCCGAGAAAGCTTTTTGGTGGCTTTCAAAAGATTACGCAGAAAACCGAATCAATGCAGGCCACTATGAAAAGCATTTGACAAGCTTTCAGATTATATTCCTGCGGTTGATTCATTCTCAGGATGCAACTCAACATTTCAATGTCTCACTTCACAATGAGGAGTGACAAAATGACGGAAAGAACTATAGCTAATTATGCAACGGCCTGCAAGCATGGTTTAAAATTAGGGCTGTACACGAACCAAGTTAGCTCGGTTACCTCGCTCGACTCGACTCAAAAAAGCTCAATTCAACTCGGTTCGAAACTGAGTTCAAGCCAAGTCGAGCTGATTTTTTGAGCTCGAAAAAATTTCGAACCGAGCTCGACTTGACTCGGATTGAACCAGTTCGGTGACTCGGCTGTTTTGATATTGATGTTGCTCACCAAGTGTTTGATTAAATGACTCAGCGAAGTGTCGGCCGGTGGCAAGGAAGGTATGTATATGAAACAAATACACTTTTTTCTTGATTTTGATGTTGCCTACAAGGTGTTTGAAGAAATACCTGTAAAACCGCTGCTGCTGTTTTACATACAGTGAGAATTTGAAGGTGCAGTCCATGTGTTTGTAAAAATGCTGCACAGGCGAACTCGGCTCGATCTTGGCTCGAACTCGGCTCAAACCGGCCCGAGCTGCTGACCGAACCAAGCCGAGCTAGCCAGTCAGGCTCGAGGACCGAGCCGAGCCGAGTCGAGTTGTGCCAAGCTCGACTCGTGTACATCTCTATTTAAAATATTGCAAGATACGTATTGATGTATTGTATAGTCCGATACATTTGGTATTTTTGGGAAAACAGTATGACGCAATTCTTATTCACATTGCTGAGACAGGACTAAATCAACCATAACTCACACTGATGTGGCTGATTGATTGTGCATATCAGCCAATATGTACTCATATTTCAAACCTTGCTGAGAAGCTAATTCTTATTTTCCTTCTTCTTTAGGACCTCTTTGGTTTTTGAAAGCTGAAGCAGAAGATTATCAGCATCTTAGACAATCGCTGCCAGTGGTAATTATTACAGCCACGTCAGTGTGTTATTTGTCGTCTTGTGCATCTTCCTTCCATTCTCTCGATATTTTGTTACTGTTTTGACAAATATATTATCATCATGATATTTTGGCCAGAGTGCGGGAAAAATGCTTACAAGGCTGTAATTATTATAGGCTGTCATTGGTTGTCTAGTGCAACCATATTACCTTTAGGGTCCCACAAAGGACACCAGCATACCCAGTAGGGGGAGCTTGGCTAAGCCCACACACGTGCAATGAAGCTAGTGTACACACTGCTTGTGCCAACATGGCACTGTAGGTCTGAGATCCATCCCTCCATCAGAACGGCACTACTATATTGATGCCCTGGCCCAAGATCACGTTGATCCATGGCTCAGGTGGGCCACAGTTTGCAAAACAAATATGCAGCTCTGAAAATTTTGGCTGGAGTTTTCTAACCCATCCAGCTGTTTCCAATTTTGAGGCCCACGTGCTGATTGGACCAGATTTTACTTTTGGGAAAACATGTACACGTGAAACCAACCTGATGGATGGATTAGATCTCACAAGTATATGCAATGCTGGAACATGTGTGGCATGTACACAAGCTTTACACGTGTATGCACTTGGCAAAGACCGGTAAGGGTATAGAGCTCTGATAGTCAGGCAGTGGAGGTTACGAGTAAACAATGTATCAACTTAAGCATCAATATAGTTCCTGTTGGAAGGACTTGCTTCACAACAGCACCGCATACTGTCAAACAATGAACTGGCCAATCTGATAAACAGTCCATTACATGGTGTGCCGTAAAGGCCGTTACGTAAAGGTTACGGTGGCAACTATTACACGTTACGGGGTCGTAAAGGCCATAACAACTGTTATGGAAAAAAATGACATGTAATTGCCATTAACAACACGTTACGTCCCTTATAAAGGCCATAACAGCCTCGTAGTAATTGTCTGTTATGGGACAAATATAAGTTTTCCATACTTTTTAATCAACATTACGGGGCAAATACGAGTTATTCAGGATTTTTTTTTTTTTTTTTTTTTTCAATAGAAAAAGAGACCGTAAGACCGTAACGGCCGTTACGGGGGCTATAACAGCCGTTACGACCCTTATCGTAAAGGTAACGGTGGTGGCCGTTACGACCACCATTACCGTTACAGAACACCTTGGTCCACTATTCTCTTACTAGCAATGCTATTGGCAAATCAGGGACCGTCTTTCCTCATTAAAATAAAAAAAAAAATGCAGAAATCTGATCATTATCTGTCACTGATAGAAGACAGCGATGGCATTCAGAAGAACCTTTTCATGTTGGCAACAATGGTCAGGTTGCCACAAACAAAAAATAGGAAGTGAACTCGAGGGTTTACAAATGACCGTTTCTTCCTTCAAAAATTTAAAATCGAAACATGAAGACAAGTACCTCTTGTTTCATGCGTGTGCATGCGTCTGTGTGTAGCAAAAAATCAGTAAAAGAAAAGTTGGATGCAAGCATGTTGAGATATTTGAGGCATGATTCAGATATCTCCCGATTTGAAGTTTCCAGAAAGAGGAGTAGAGAGTGAACCTTGGAAGGAACTCCGTAACGATGCAGAGGCGCTGAGGAGAAGTTACGGCCCCCATAAAAAGCAGTATATTTGGATGCCGTAGCCTCTTCATAAGTGATACCTTCATAAATTGAAATAAACGGAACTTAGAAATGCATGGTGAATTAAATGGCTGTCCTAAAGCAACCTAATTCATGCCACACTCAAAGCAAAACTGTTTTGTGATGTATATCAACTATCAAGTGCATCAACTTTGGCAAATGACCATGTCAAAAGTGATAACCTAAATCCACAACCCAAATGGTGATAATAAGAGAAGAATGGCACTCTTCTTAATAATGTTTTGAACTTTGAACAGAAACTTTTGAAGCATCAACTTAATCAAATACAAGGAACAGCACTAATAAATAAAAAGAAAGGTTGATAATGGTTCCTGAAATCCCTCTCTCATGAATATCACTGAAGCCAGGCAAGCAGTAATCAAATCGCACGTGGTGTTTGGGCATAGTTGCAAATAGTGATCGGCAGGACATCCAAGCCAAAAAGGTGAAGTTTGCTTATGGGCGGTGTCGAAAATGGAATCCAATTAAGAAAACTTCCATTTCCTGGTTTCACCAAGATGCCTAAAATGCAAAGCACAACAGGCAACCACCATTGCAACTACCATACATCCAAATGCACCCTTAGATGTTGTTACTGTTCTCTATCCTTTACAACTAAGTGTAAAGGAGAAAATTGCATATGATTTTAAGGTTTAAAGCATAATTGTAGTATTAAATCACTACATAGTTTGGACAGTTACCTCTTGCCTAAAAGAAAGTATCACTTCATCTGAATATTCTTGCTTGGAGAATACTTTAACTGCTACATCCTGCGAAAAAGCAGGAACCTTTTAGTACAAATTTCAAAAATGCCCACTAATAGCACTGCTATCCTTCATCTTCATTGAACACGTGACATGCGTGAACATGTATAGCAGGCTGAGAAGCATGCACGTGCGTGCTATAAAGCAGTACCTTGAACAACAATTTTCCTTTTCCAATCGGTACCTTGAACGACATTTTAGCTTGCAGTTAGCATGTAGGAAATGAAGATGTCACATTCTGATAGATGGAATCTGACACCACAAATCTTCATCTCCAATTTAGGGTTTGGTTGGGTGTAGCCAGAATGAGAATTAAATGGAATGCGATCCAACCCATGTGTATTTTGGGGATATGGGCTTGACTGACCAATCCCAAAAAATGCAGATAGCAGGATTAGCTAGACACTCCTATCTGCAAAATTCATCCCAAAATGAGAATATGGGTCGAACACATTATTAATGGATTCTCATTTTGGGCGGCGGGCTCATGGGTCCACCAACATTTTTAGACATGCACAAAGTAGCCGGTAGCATGGATGGACTAATATGGTTGTACTGCTTTCCTGCCAATAAATAATAAAATGGAATGAAGAAAGGGGAAAGAAAACATACCGATCCATACCAGAGACCATGATATACAGTGCCACAAGAACCTGTGCAAGCAAATGGAAGTGACAATGAAATACCAGAGAAATCCTCAAGTGCAGAACAACATTGCATCATAGACAAATGATGCCAAAAACTTTTAAACAGTAACAAGTGTCGAGGATGATCATTCACTGCTCAGTTCACAGCTAATGCAATAAGACCTTAGAATCATCAGATGCACAATTCGTAAGATCTCTTCATTACAAAAGACTTTATCCAGTTTTAAAATGGTCATAGAAAATGTGGAAATCTACGTAATTCTGCCCTGATCATGTAGGAATGGGTCCCATTTGTCTATGATGGGAACAATGAAGTTGTTATGGTGGCCAGGCACCTAACACTACATATGTTCTCCATCATTTTACCCTTGGCAATTCATGAAATTATATATATCAGAAATTTCCTCAATACTTAAATCTAACTATATTCTCGCAGATGAAGGTCATGCTAAAGGATTTCTTAGATATTCTCTATGTATTGGGAAATTTCTGCCCCCTCTTGTATTTTCTTTTATTCTGATTATATCAAGTTGTCAATTATCAAATAGTAAAAACAACAAATAAAACAAACAGCGACAACAGCCAATCCTTGAAGCAGGAGTAGTGGCACAAAAGAATGGAGATGCAACCAAAATACAATTCTATCATATGAACTCCATTCAGCCAGTTCTTGAGCTTTCTAAAATAAGCCTCCCTATGGATATGAGAGATTTTGTATTTAAAAATAATAATAATAAGAGCAATGCCAAAGATCCGGTGAAAGTGGTTAAGAGATAGGTGAGCAACCTTTTGCAAGATCAACAACTTAAGTACTTTAAAAGACAAAAACACATGAAAACCAAGCATTAAAGACCACTGATAGACCTGGATGGGAGCCAGGTGAACTATAAGTTTTCAATCTTAAAGAAGACAAATTAAACAGGTGAAAATGGTTGAGCTACCTTCTGACTTTTACTCATTTCCTCATACCATGATGTTGAAAAATCCAACTACGACCATGGGCTCGATACAACCTAGCACAACAGGAAAACATCTAATGGCATAAACTTTTACCGTATCCAAGCAGACTCATGCTAGCAATGGCTAAACAACTTGTTCCAATGATGGAAAACAATAGATGGAAAAAAAAAAAAATCAAAATCCCATCAAGGAAGAAGTCTTAATGTAGGAAAAGTTGACTACCACACTCGCTTAATGCATGTTTCATCAAGATGAAGGAAAATGAACAGCACATGAAAAACCAAGTACAACACTTTCCTTCAGCAAAAGCCATTCATGGAAAAGACAATACCTTGCCCAATCTGCTCTCCAATCGTCAGGTCTTCCCATAAAATTTCATAGTCCAAGCAGTCTGTTTCCATGTCCACTTTATGAAGGGCACTGCTACTGGTACTACCGCTGCTGCTGACACTACTCGTACTGTTAACATTAAAGGACGACCAGGATCCTGATGCCTCATTATTACCTGGCCGGTTAGTTTCAGTCACTTGGTGCTCCGACTTTGCACCTGTTTCAGGACTTCTCTGATGATTCGGGTCATTTTCATGATCGTTATTCAACCAGGGCCAGACAAATCGAGTCTTTCCCTCTGCCCCATCACGCTCATGACCTTTCCATGGCCACGATAACCCCTTCTTAGCAATCCATGCCTCTGCTTTCGAACTTATGATCTTGTGAATTCCTGCTTTCCCATCACACTCTTCGCCAGAACCTTCTGGAGAACTTCTAGGGAATTTCTCCTCGTGTGCAGCCGAAAATACACCAAAAGGGGAAGGCGGCACATCTCCTCTTGGTGTGCTAGCTCCACTTGATGCCGCATCCTCTCTATGGTCAGAGAGATTTGTATCATGGTCTGAATGATGTCCATCTCCACTCAAACTTTCACGATCTGCACCGTGCTCGCTTGTTCGTATTCGTGAGCGAACTTTGTTTGTCACCTTAGTAGCCTGTTTAGATAATTCTAAAAAATCAAGAGCTACTAAACAAAAAATACTTTCAGAGTATAAACTTGAATCATCTTAATTCTAAGAATATAAGTCATGTTGATGCATGCTAAAAGTTCTTCATTACATTCCTTTGGGTCAGATTCACATGATCCTTTGGGTCAGATTCATATGATCCTTTGGGTTCAACAGTTTGGTTATCTAGATTATTGATCTGATAGGCACACAGTGGATTGACCATGGCCTAAAAATCTCCCTAGTGGGGCAATCATAAGCCTTCACTTTGTGGCACATAAAAAGATGGTTAAGAAGAGAAATACAGTGAGTTTACAGTCTGTGCTCAACCGAATGAAGGTCAAAAGGATGGGTTGCTAGGATCTTTCAATCTAGGAAAATTTTCCAGCATGGTCCACTACGATCCCCAAATACAGATATTGATAGATACACGGATATAGGAACAAGGATCCGATTCTGTTTCTTGAAATCCAGGACATCAATGAAAATATGGTTGTGATTCAAAACAAGATATTTAATATGATTTTTACTTCGAAATTTTGAAATCATTCCTTCTTCTTTTTTTTTTAAGTTTTATGAAACAAGGTACCTTTTTTTAGCCATTCTAGCATGTTAACATGCTAAGTTTAAAGAACCTATTAATATTTGTTAGAGTTCTCACAGTAAGAAAATAGTTAGAATTTGAACAAAATGAACCTGATACAATAGGATTCAGTGAAAACATATCCTAGAAATATCCCAAAAATATCAGTACCAGCATAAGTATCTTGCCGTGTCTGAAATGATAAGATGAGAATATCTATAAGTATATTGGCATCAAAGATTGCCCCTTCAATGTAGAGGCCTATCTGATCAACAGTAGGGATCACTGGATCAGGGCGTACAGTCATACACAATGTTTTAAAACCACTACTGGAACAGGCATCGAAACCAGTCAAAAAAAAAAAAAAGGGTCAGGTCACTTACAACTCCTTTTTTCTTTCAAACGAACTGTTCAGACTGTCCAGGTCAAGTGGTCTGACTACCTAGCGCACTCATTCTCATTCAGTTGGACCAGACGATTGAACAGTCGGCCCCTTTAAAATGGATAAATTATAGACCGTTGACAGGGAGTATCAAACCTGTGATCTCCATTTAGGAGACAAGACCCCATCCACTCCACCGCAGGCACTTTGTTACTTGAAATGTACCATTATATATGTCTTATGCACATGAACAAAGCGGCTCCAACCAGTTGAACCAGTGGTTGGGCTGCTTTGGACCGAACTGCCGGCAAAAATGGGTAGGGTCTGATCCGGGTTTTAAAACATTGCTCATACAAACTGAAAAGCCCAAAGATAGGACACGTACTGAGACGAGACTCATATGATTCCTCTTTCTTCAGGTGAAAACTAAGAAATTGGGAAAAAGTAACTTACCAGATTAGATATTTTGGAGGCAATTGCAACTTGCAGAGGTTGTTGAGAATCAATACCCACTTTATTTACAGAACTGCTTCTAGACTGATTATAGCTATCTTCAGCTTCCAAAGGTTTTTTATTGGCCAATGGGACCCTCAGTTCCTGAAAGGGCCGTGAATCGCTTGACACACAAATGACGCCAACCAGACGACCATCATCATCATAAAACGGAGTGTTGGTGGCAACAGCAAAAAACCGCTCCCCTGATTTATTCTTGACTGGAAACTGCCCGGTCCAGCTCTCCCCCGTAGTTACCCGGTTTATTATATTAGTTGCCATGTCGAAATTATCAGCATCAATAAGTAGTTCTATTGCATCCTGACCGAGGGCTTCCGATGCACAATAACCATAAGGCGTTCAGCGGATCGATTCCTACAACATTGAATATTCTCAATGAAATGCCCTGAACACTTAGAACAACAATTTGATAAGAAAATATCGAGCAAAAAACAAAAAATTCTACAATTGCAAAGGACCTTTTTCTTTTTCTTTTTTTCCGAAAGGCAACAACGAACAAAAAGAGATGCAATCCTAGAAGGAAGGGAAAGGGATGACAATAAACTATCCCCCGAACCCACTGAAATTAATTACATCACCAAAGCCATATTTCCCACAAGGTCTTCCCTCTTACAATAAGGTACAATTTTCACTTGATAGAACCAAAGCATTCTTCGTCGATTAGAAGATTTAATTAGAAATAAAGCCCTAGTGCAAAGATATAAAACTCAAAAGCATCTACAAATACAAATAATAAAAGCAAATCATATCATTATCTTGATTATTAACAGTATGATGTTCAATCTGGATGAAAAGTTAGAAACAAACCACTTCATGGCTATATCATTATCATTTTTTAAAGGATAAATCCTTATAATATTGTTGACTATATATCACATTATTTTGAGTGTGAGATGTTTGGAAGTACTACAAATCAAGAAGTTAATGATATTGAATCCAAATTAAAAGATAAAAAAAATAATGAATGAGGTCTGCTAGGGTGGCTTGCCAGGGCTCGCTCATCTCCAAAATCTCCACCATATGTATGGCATCCGTCTACGAAACCAGAACGATCACTCTGGTAGTGATGAGCATCATGTAAACACGCCATGGCCCAAAAATCAAGATAATTCGACAATCCTAGCCATCCAACTGGTGCAAATTTCTCCCATTCAATTGGAGCAATGCTCTTTTTCTTCCTGAAATTTCTTTACTGTCCATCTATACGCCATCATGTGACAACCAGCCTGCTCATGGTTGGCAAACATTTCAACAGTTCTGATTAATCCAGAAGATTGCCATCTTCAGAGAGTTTCCAAGCATCTCTATCAAACCTCTAATCGAATATCCAAAATGAAATAGCTTGCAATATAGACAATTGAAAAGGATACAGGCAAAAACAAGACCACAATAAGAAGAAATATAATGTAACTACCAGAATTTAAGAGGCCAGTGTAGAAGCCTCCAAAGACGCAGCATCGATTTTCATTTTTTTCTAATTACATACATCCATTCTGCTCAGATAGGAGAACTGAATTCGTAAAAATCCATCCACAGAAATTCCAATTATACCCACACACAAGACCATCCAATCTAAAGTTCTGAAATTCCAAAGGTACCAAAACAATCAAATTTACAAAGAAAAAAATCCAAACATTTGTAAACATTACCAAACAGACCCAATTCACTAAAAGAATCCAAATACAATACGAACTCGAACTCACCAATAAATGATCCGCCCGTCGAGATCGAATATATGTACCGACTGACCCAAACACTGCAAGATATTCAGACACTGCTTATCCGTGAAACGAACTGCCGGTCCCGCAGCAGAGCTGCTGACGCAGCCACCCGTGGAGGTAGCAGCAGCAGCCTCACGGCTCCCGCTCTCCCTTTGCAACGGAGACGCATGGCGGAAAGACGACGAGCCCCTCTGCCATGCCGCGGCGGCTTCGAACCCGCTGTTCTTCCGCCGCGAGTTAAGCCGTGGCCGCTGCGGCGAGACGGAGTGGGACCGCTGATGGCTATGTTCCGGCCTGGAATCGTTGCCGCCGAGCATCAGCTTCGACATCTCCTGCTTGAGCTGGGCGTGGCCGGCTTCGAGCTCTTGGATCTTCTTCAACAGCTCTTCTGCAGGGGTATCCATGGTAAATAAAAGGAAACCCAAGCTCAAAATGCAAATTCCAATAAAACCCAGATGGGGTTTCTAGAGATAAGGAGATTACAGAGCAGATAGATGAAGATTTATGGCTCTGCTTCTGTTTCCTTTTGCTTTTTCTTTCTCCATTCTTTTTTCTTTTTTTCTGCTGAAAGCTTAGAAGTTCAAAGCCTCTCTTTATATGCACATGGAACGCTCACGAGGCACCCGTACGACAGCTACCAGTACTGTTATCTACCTATTGTGGGGCCCACGATATATGTGTATGGAATCCAACCCGTGCAACAGTTGCAAACTCACATGATGCGTGCCTATAATAAAAATCATTCCAATCTAAAAATCAGGTGGACCACATCACAGAAAAAATTACAACGGCCCAAATCCACCAAAATTCAAGTTGTGGGGCCTACATGAACCTCCTGCCCTCTCCATGGTCATGGACTCTTCAAAAACAAATCCATTCCAATCATCAGGTGGGCCCCAACACTCTCATTCAGAGGTAGTTGCTGTGATTTTACATTATTTTCTCTATTGTGGGGCCTACCGCCCACCTGATCCCTGGGTGGGCCCCATTTTTGGGTTCTTCCCATCATGATGGGACCCACCTCTTGGACGGGTTAGATTCTCGGAAAACAGGTGGGCCCCACAATAACTTCCATCACCACCACTAGTGGTATCCCTTGAAGGACGCTATTTAACGATGGAGTCTGCATTTTTTTAATGGATTTTGATACGAATTCCGAATCTCATCCAGACGTTATATAAAAAAGCTGTGTTTATTGATAGTGAGTTCTTGTCTGGATCTGAGAAAGGCTTTGCCTTTCCCATACAGAATATATAAGTAGACAAAAACATTTTCATACTCTAGTATACTATGCTCATCCATACGCAGGCGTTCAGATTCTGTACGCGTGGAGTGTATTTCTCTAATCCAATCTGTTTATATGGTGTGTGCCACTGAGGATGGTTTAAACCCTATAATATTTTCTGATTGGAAATCGATATAAAGATGTTTAGAATAAAAATAAATGGATGGTCCAAATTCAACTAGTAGTATTAGTAACGGTGGGGATTGCTGGATTGGCATATGTGATTAAGTAGTGGAGGCTAGACTATTTGGACGGTCTGGATTGAGCTACATGGTGATGAGCATGGTCGTACTCTAAAAGCGTTCTAAAATGACTCATCGGGTTTTAACGGTGCTTGGATTGAGATTGAGATTGAGTGGAGGTTTGCTAATCCCACGCACATGTATAAGTCTTGCCCGTATACACGCCACCAAATGTGCCAACGTGAAGAAATTTTCAAGATCCTGGCCGTCCATCAGATGGGTTCCATCGTATAGATTTGTATTCCAAAAATATTAAGCTAGTCCACCGATCAAGTTAGCCACATGTCATGGAATAAATGGATGCTAACTATTCATTGGTTCCTAACAATTATGGCCATATGGACCACCTGATGAATTGGACCATCCTGATTTCTTTCATGGAAAGGAAATTTTGGACCACCTGATGGACGGTTTGGATCTCAAATCCTTGTGCCATGTTGGCACATTTTTCAGGAGTGTGGATGTACTGCCTTTATACAGGCGTGTGGGATTAGCAAACCTTGGATTTGCTTGAGGCTCTTCTCTGCCTAAATTACCATTTTGCCCATATTCGTCTAACTATATTTATTGGGTGGTATTATACGATACACCAATGGACGTTCTTTTTAATTATTTTATTTTTCGGGAGTTGTATTGAATATTGATACTCAGGCAGCTTATGACGCTTGATACACAGGCACTCAGTAACCATACACGTGGCATACATTAACTCAAATTAAACTGACTGAATTGTGAAACCATCCTTCACTAAGTCACAGTCACATAATCATATTGGATGAGCAATCCTAACCTCTGATTCGTGGACACTTGTTTGTTGAAATTGGACAATAGGGTATTCTGCATTTTCAACCGTCCAATAAATGTCCTCTAATCTGGTAGGTAGATAATTAATTAAGTTTAATTTTCGGTCTATGAGACATCTATAATAGGAACCAAATTTTGACAGTTTAATTTAACTTATTTGTATGCCACGAATGAAATTTCTAAGCTCCTGAGTATCATCCATCACACTGCCGGAGCATTTAAAAAAATATATACTTTTTTAATCAATAGTCGGCGCGGGAGCGGTTAGGTGCGGTCCCGGCCGTGTCCAGGACGGTACGGCCCTTACCGTTGGGCCCACCTTGATATATATATTCTAAATCCACACCGTCCATCAATTTTTCCAGATCATTTTAGGGAATTAGAGTAAAGATGAAGCATATTCAAATATCAGTTAGACCATACCATAGGAAACAATGGCGAATGACCATTAAAATTTCTTCTGGTCACAAAAGTTTTTGATTAAGCTGATATTTGGTTTATTTTCCTTCATCCAGATTTATGTGTTCTTATAAACAGGTTGGATGGAAATTAAACGTTACAGAAACATTATGATGGGGCGTAGTAAGTTTTTAACGGTGGGTGTTCAATCACCGTTCTTTCCTATAGTATGGTCCACTCCATATTTTGATCTGCTTTATTTTTTGAACCATATCCTAAAATGATATGGAAAAACGGATGGACGGCGTGGATATAAAATAATACATCAAGGTGGACCCCAGGGTAAGGGCCGCACCTAATTCGCTCCCAGTCGGCGCAGCAATGGTACGGCTGGCACACATTTCGCTAACGTAAGCCCTATCTAATGGGGTCCAATCACGAATGGGTCTGATATCATATGCCGCTTGTCAGACGACGCCAGCAGTTCGGTGAGAAATGCACGGTTGCATTTAGACGGTTGCGATCATCTGATGGAGCAGATTTTTGGGGACACGGTTAGATGATTGTGGATGGTTGGGCCGGGCCCATCTGAACGAATCAGAATCACCAAAATCGTAGGCCACACGCTGCAAGTGCTTGATCTAATTACGTATATTCCTCTCTTACACGTGCAATGAAACCAATGGAATGCCCCACATGCGGTAGCAGATAGCGTACTGAGTAAATTCTGTGGGGTCCACCGTGAGTTATGTACTTTATCCACTCCGTCCATCCATTTCAACAGATAATTTTAGAGCTTTATACCAAAAACTAAGTATATCCAAATCTAAACTGGACCTCACCACAGGAAACAGTGTGATTTGAAAGTATACCGTTGAAAATTTCTTGGAGGCCACAGAATTTTTGTATCAATCTGTTATTTTTTTCCTTCATCCATGTCTGTGTGATCTTATGAACAGGTTGGATGACAAATAAACAGGTCCTAGAAAGGTTTCAACGGTGGAAGTCATTATTTCCACTGTTTCCTGTGATGTGGTCCATTTGAGCATTTTATATTCTTAAATTTTGGTATCAACCATTAAAATGATATGTAAAAACGAATGGACGGCGTGGATAAACAATATATATTCAAAATGGACCCAACTGAGTTTACTCAGTACGATAAAAGCGTACTGAGTAACTCGGTCCGCAACCCGATTTCCCCACATGAACTGCACGTGCGAATGACATCGGAATTCGGAACCATGAGGCTCAGTACGCAACCCGATTTCCCCACATGCACTGCTCGTGCGAATGACATCGGAACCATGCCTCAAGTCAGAAAGATCTAGACCGTCAGTTTCTCGCATAAATGTATTTTATCTACTGCATGGTTACCTGTGACTTAGTACGGATACCCTACACATGTGCCAAGTTCGCATGTGTACCATATTTGTATATTTGTACATGTTTTCCTAAAATGACCCAAACAGATTGGATTGCAGATTTTCAATTAGTATTATATCACCTTCCCAAAATGTCCCTAGAAGTAGTGAAATATTAACCAACAAAGCTAACCAGATTCCAATATGAGGTCATGATAGGCCTTTATTTTTGCCATTTGCACCCAGAATGCATCCATCATTTGCAAACATTCAAGCCTACAGGACACCATTGTTTTATCACTGAAATTACCAACATGCCCTTGCATATTCCAATTTTGCCACCACCTTGTTTTCTTACTTGTATTATTTACTTCTAATTCTCAGGTGGGCCTAGGTTAATGATGGATGGCCTAACCTGGGCCATTAGTTTTATCCAATCATCACGTGGGGACTGGTCCATCCATGCTTATATTTATTAAAATTGGGTAAGGGTTGTTGTATTTTTGGTGTTTGAAAATAAGTAAACAAATAATTTTAAATAATTTGAAAAAATCCTTTAAATTTTTAACAAAACAGCAAAGATTTTTTTTTGTCCTGTAATGGTGTGGGTTTAGTCCCACATCAGATAGGTAAGAAGAAAAATTTTAAATTTATATGAAGAAGATTTTGCATAGGGCTTAGGCCCCTTTTAAGGGGCATGTGAATTTGGTTGTTTATGAGGCTATGCTGTCAACCCCAATTTATGCCATGAACCACATGCGCGTACACGCATGTGAGTATATTGTATTTTTATTCTTCAAAAAACCCAACCACCATGTTTGTTGACAGGGGTGCGTACACACCCATTCCAAGCAACCTTTTAAAGTTTATATAAGAGACTTTTTTGGTTCTAAATTTTAGATATAATAAGTTCAATCTTTTAGCTATATCTTTCTTAATACGAATTTCTATAACAATTTTACCTGGTTCAGTCTTCGGGTTAGACACACAGGGACGGTCCAGGTCTTCATACATCGAGTGCATCGGTATGATAAGACAACATTCAAGGGTATCCTGGAGATGATTGTCTAGCATTCATGTCGCATTACGGATATCGTCCAAAGAAGGATAAATCGATTTCAAGCCGAGTGACTTTCGTCACGCCTCAAATCAAATAAGTTTTTCAAATTCCTCCTTATTCAAATTTCTAATTTTTTTATAATTAATTTTTAATTCTAAATTCTCATAATTATGAATTTGCATATCCAAAAATTCTTACAAGGACTCCTAGTGCTTCACAGGAGATTCATAGACCACATTGGATGGGGAATCATAGGCTAATCATATAAAGCTCAAGCTAACATTGTCGATGATCATAAGCTTGGAGTAACCACTTATGTAAATGACTATCCTCACAAGCATTTTTTTCTAGCAAAAGCCGGCACTTGCATTCCTTCCTTTTTCTAGATTCCATCCATTTTCTTGTGCCAATTTCCTCTTGCATTTAAGATTAGGGTTGTGAATGGGCTGGGTTAGTGCCGGGTCGAACTCTATCCAAGCTTGGCTTGCAATTCTGAACCTAAGCCCAAATTCAGCCCGTGACAGGCTGAAATAGTCCAGCCCAAGTCTAGCATGGGACATTTACACAAAGCTCAACCCTAGTCCACCCGAGCCCGAGCTTGAATATCTCTATGGATAAATGATATTTAATGTGCCTCGTGTGTGAGATAGTGGGAGACAATGAAAGAAAAGGAGAAAATTAGGTTTAGAAAAGACCTATCGAGCTGAGCCAAGTTTATGGTCTTTTGGAGTGCTAAGCTTGAGATCAGCCCGATTTACAATCGCGTTCCTGATTTAAGCCTGAGCCCATCGAGCTTGATACACCACCCAAACCCAGCCCAATACGGGCCAAGCCCAAAGGCCCGTTGGTACTACCCAGCCCATTAACAACCCTATTTTATATGCTCCCGGCACATATCAAGCTTAGCTTCCCCAAGCATAAAAGATGTGAAGGAGTTTATGCATAATAAAAGTAAAAACAAAATAAAATTAAATACTTTTAGGTGTGCATGTTAACACAAAGGTAAGGATTTATCTTCACTAGAGATTGGAGGAGCTGACTGGTACTTGCCCTTTTACTCGTTCTTTGGACCAATCGCTTTAGGTTTCTATTATATGTGTTAAGAAAGCTTTTTTATTTTTTATTGCATGGAACTCTGCAATGCTTTTTAAACTATACATTTATATTTATAGTCTTACGCAGGATTAGTATTTAGCTGTCTTTACCATATATGGACAGATTTTTTTATGGTCATCAAGTCAAACTTGTTCATCTTTCCTCATGTACACCATACAAGAATGTATATAATTATCTTATCCCATACCATCATGTGCATATCATTCTATATATGGATTTAAGACCTGTTATCCTAGAGCCCATCATACATCATTCTAGCATCTATATATATATATATATATATATATATAGAGGCATGCTCACCTACTCACTGCATGTGCGCACCTTTGCACACGTATCACGGGTGTCGAATCCGAATGGTCCATAAGATGCGGAATCCCATGAAATCTCACGCGGTGAATTTTCACCCTGATCTAAGATTCTGGTGGGCCATAGCAAAAAGAAATTCAAATCAAGGGAAAAAAATGCTTACATTTTTCATGGCGCACCAAAGTTTTGGATCAAAGTAAAATTACGACTCGATGTACACCCCTAACCCTACCCAGTCGTATTGTTCATGACCATGCAAATCATCAAAAACGTTACCCATTCCATTAGGGGCCGGGTTCGGGCCAAAGATGGCCCGAAGGCCCGCCCAAAACGGTTCGAAATCCGGGCCGAGACCTACCCCAGGCCTGGTCCGTTATAGCACTGCATCCCGTCCCTCGAGGAATACTCGGATCTTTGAAGGGAGGATATACCCGTAGGTCACATGGAATCTCCGGAATATGCCATTTCCCCTCCTTCCTAGAACTGCCAAGTTTTACTCTACACGTGCCCGATGGCACACGTGTAAGATATCCAGGCTATTCATCAGCTGGCTCCGTCCTTTTATCATGCAGCTGGACCACACACGAAACGTTGAGCGATGCTCAAATTCTGTTCGACCATCCAATTCTTATAAACTCGGCCCACCCACCTGATGGCTGAAAGGTGGCCAAGTGCACATTTGTGCCACGTGGGCGTGTGTGATTCACACATAAGAGACTGTGATTCTAATCCTACCCGCGCGAGTACCCTACGATTTTCATATCCTCACACCTTCCTCCTTCGGTTGGACGGACCCTGCTGGACTGGAATCCTCCACAGCACCTGTTTTACGCGCAGTTGTACACAGAGCGTACAACACCCAAGGTTATGGGGCCCACCATGTTTTATATGTAAAATCTACTCCATCCATCATTTTCTATACTTGATTATAGGGTCTATGGAAATAAATCAGTAAGATCCACCACTCAGATGGGACAAAAAACAGGGAACAATGGGGATAGAATTCCAACCATAGGTTTGTATGTGTGGTCACCTTGGTTTTTATATTTCATCAAACACGTTATTAAGGTTTATATCATCATATTGAATTGAAAATAAAAAATTCAAACTGATAAAGACATCATGTGGGCCACACTGTTTGAACTTAGAGGTTTTATGATCAGTTTTATATTGTTTCCACTGGTGGCACTTATTTTTTTTAAAAAAAAAATCAGGATCATATTTTTATTTTATAATAATGTTTCTCATCTGATAGAAGGATTAGATTTACGAATAAAAATATGGTGGACCCCACAGAGATTGGGTTGTTTTACTCGTATGTGTAAAAAAGGTATTGCAGACGATTCCGCTCCCTTTCTGCCCGTTTTCTGATCTCGTGCTCGGTATATTAGCCACAAAAAAAAGAGTTATCTCGTACACATGCAGCGTAAGAAACTTGATACGCATGCACTGAGAAATTGTACATGTGGCATACATCAACTCAAATCAAACCGTTTAGGTTGTGGAACCCATAGTTTCTAAGTCACGGTCCGAAAATCAGATTGATCGAACAACTGTAACTTCTGATTTGATGATCCACTGGATATTTTTCATTTTAAACCGTCCAATGAATGTCTGCTAATCCAATATCCGGATAATTAAATGCGCGTAATTTTTCATCCATTATACATCTAAAATTGGGAAAATAATTTGGAAAGTTTAATTTGACTTGTATGCCACGTTTGCAATTAATCGTTAATTTTATAAATGCCTGCTTATCATCCATCGAACTCTATCAGTATCAATGTCTCCCCCAGAAAGAACGAACAACTACAGAAGCTTACAAAATATGCATGGTTTGATACTCTTGTCAGTGTGTGATGGATGATAAGCATTTAGAAATTGCATGTGTTGGATGCAAGTAATTCAAATTAAACTGTCCAAATAATGAGTCAATATTTATATGCATCATCAACCAAAAATTATGATTATCAAAAGGCATGAATATCAGAAAGACGGACATGAATTGGACGGTTAGAAATAGGGCTGTACATCCAGCCGAGACGAGTTGAAGCTGGGCCAAGCTTGCCTGACTCATCCTTGCTCTCATCCAGTTGGAGCTTACCATTGGAGCTTGGCTTGTTTGTCAAACCTTTTGAGACGAGTTAATAAATCGAGTCGAGGTGAGTTGGGTTTGCTCCCAACCTGACCCGACCCAACCCAGTACTTGGGAACGTCCAGAGAGTCACTATTGACATTGGAGAATTGAGTGGTAGGTCCATGGTCAACCTTGAAAATGCATGGTCGACCCTGAAACGTTCAGAGATCACGGTCGACCGTGAAAACCGTAGTGAAAACTCAAGTAGTAAATTTACGACGGCTGAAAACCGTCTCAACACATGTACTTGGTGAATTTTCACTCCTCGGTGAATTTACGACGGTTGAAAACCATCTCAACACCAGCATTCGGGGACAAGTACATGGCAATTTTCACACTTGGTAAATTTACTACTCGGTGAATTTACGACGGTTGAAAACCGTTGCAACACCTGTACTCGGTACATTACTGGGTGAATTTTCACAAGTCAATTTTACTATAATAAAAAAAAAAACACATTCATTCTTCATTCTTTATCTCCCACAACTACCGTTCTAGTGAAATACGAGTTCAAAAAGAAGAGTGGTAAAGTGAAACAATTTTAAAATAGAACACTAAGACGGATTGCAAAAAATCTTTACAGACAAAAGCCAGAAGATTCCAAGTTTATCAATGCGATAGTTTGAAGCGATGAAAAGAACCTTGAGAAAGATTACAGATGTAAAATGATAATAACTGGAGATCCAACTGAAAATTTCAGGAAAAAAAAATGAAGAAAAGAATATGGGTTTTCGAGTATAACCAAAAGAAAGAAATATAACCAAAAAAATAAGGGTATTTTCACTTAAGAAAGGTCAATCCGTACATCACAGGTTTAGAGATGGAAAAAAAAAATTGAAAGTCTAGTTAGACTAGTCAGTCAAAAGTGAAATTTAAAGAGAAATTTCTCTCTTTGAGGAGAGACACGGATTAGGTAGTGTTGCCCACACCACCCCTTGTGGGTGATGGGGGATATGCTGGGTGTTGTGGGGCCATTGTGATGTATCTGTTTCATGTCCACGACATCTATCCATTTTGCCAGCAAATCTTTGGATAGGAACCCAAAAATTGAAGCAGATCAAAAGCTCAAGTGGACCACACCATAGGAAACAGTGGGGATAATGTTTATTTGCCATTCAAACTGTTGATAAAGCCACAGAGACAGATAAGCTTCATTTTTGTGGCCCCAAGAAGTGTTTAATGGTCGGTGTTCAATCTCTACCGTGTGATCTACTTGAGATTTGGATACACTTCATTTTTGCAACCATAATCTAAAATGAGCTAGAAAAACTGATGGACGGTGTAGGTATAGAACATATATATAAAGGTGGGCCACATAGCGTGCAACACATCTGGGGTGGTGTGGGCGCAACACCACCTGATCCGCATCCTTGAGAGGGCTGGTGCTATTTTCATAAGACTACAATCTTGCCACTATCTGTTTTCTGTGGGTCCACAGGATTAGCGGTTTGGATCATCAAAATGGTGAGTCAAACCTACATGATTGCATCTCAGCACTCTTCACGTTTGATCATCAGGACCTGCAATCTTTCGATTATAGTTTTATTCCTTATTCAATTCTTCTTCTTCACATATCCAGCTATCACATACAATATTTGATATTAAAGAATACCAATCAATTAGGACTAAAATGCAGGATTTTGTTAACCAACTTGTAATTCAAAGGATGATTATGACAAAACAAATTGAAAATTACCAGAATAGCAGCAAAGAACCTCTCAAGACATACTCAAGTTAAGGAATGATTAGCTACTTTAGTTGGGTTTTAGAAAAGGAGTGACTATAATTTTGCAGAGTTAAAGGGCACCTTGCATATACTTCTACAACTTAACACTAGCAAAACAACCATGTAACCCCCAATACATCATCCACTCCTATTGCTGCTGACACTTCCATCGATCCACAATCCCATAATAATAAACTCTTTTTCCATGTTGTGAACTAAATATATGCTAGTGAATTTTTCCCACTTCAATGGGGATGATCCCCTCTGCTAGATTTATTGAGCTCAACTTTTCTTTACTTATCACCAAATTCCTACGAATGAGAAGATTGGATTGGCGACTTTTCACCGTGAAAGCAAAGCCATTCAATAGTATCATTGGATGGAAGATTATAGTGATATCGTCCTGATCCGCTATTTGTGTTTGCTTTGGTGTCATAAAATATATGTGGGATTCGTGCAAGAATATAAAAAAGAATTTGAATGTCTTGCAAACCCCACGATTAAACTATCCAAATCTTTTATGATTGGTTGCTTTGTAGGAGGGTTGCACGATGATATCCGGGGCAAGGTTAAACTTTTTCATCCAACGTCCCTGATTAAAGCGATCGCATTGGCACAATCGATGGAAAAAAAGATCGCCCTAGCCCACAAATCCAACCATTCCTACATGGAGCGTTTTCTTCCATCAATTGTCACTACATGATTCACACCCAAGCCATCCGCGACCCCTAAAACCATTCCCATCAAACACCTTACACCATCTGAAAAAGAGGAACGGCACTGTCAGAGTTTATGTTATAACTGCGATGAGCAGTTCCATTAAGGCCACCACTGCAAAATGAAACAAGTCTTTCTTATTTAGGGAGAGTGGCAAGAAGACAATCGCATGCCCTATGACCCCAGAAGACACTGTGTGGGAGACTTGGCGAGTCTTTCTTCTAGTTTCCTAACTTCAAACCTTAAGGACAAGGTTCTTTTGATAGATGGTGGGATGATGTGATCCCTATCTCTTAAATTCAATTTCAAATCTCATTTGATGGACACATTAAATCTTTTTAAAATTCAAATTCCATTTGAATTTGAAATTTTCATTTTTTAATTCAAATATCTGCTTTTAATAATTTCTTTAAATTGAAGTTATCTCTATCATTATTGCTATTTAATTATATGTTATCCCTAGCTTTATTGTGATGCTTATATAATAGAAATAATAATTATCTTTCCTTCTTATCTCTCTCAATTATTTCTTCCTTATTCTTTTCTAATCTTTCTTCCTTATCTTCTCTCTTCTCCCTCAATTCTCATTCTCTTCCTTATTCAATCATTCTTCTTCACACATTCGGTTAAGGCACACAACACTGTCTATTTGACCGCTGACTTTTTAACATTTTCATGAAAAATGACGCTTTAAATCAAATGTGGAATTAGTGTTGGATTCTACAATTTTCTATTTCCTAAGGATTCTCATTTGATAGACATAAAAATGTGTTCATCTCGTTTTAGTAACTATAATCTTGATAACCAATCTCTAATACATAGTTATGGTCAACTACAATGAGACGAATTCTACGAGAAGGGTGTAATAGCCCCACAATTAGGACCGACATTCATAACTATGATCCCCAAAAAGGAGGGAGAGGAATGCTTGAAAGATTTCCGGCCCATCAATTTGCTAAGAGGCCTATACAAAATTTTAGCAAAAGTTTGGCTTCCAAATTTCGAAAGGTTTTGGGTGATATGATCGAATTCTCAAGGGGCTTTTGTGGATGAAAGGCATATTGTAGATTGCTCACTATTGGCTAATGAATGCAAAGACTCCTTCTATAGAAATGGATAGAATGGAATAGTTTGCAAGCTCGATATTGAAAAGGCATGTGACCATGTCAATTAGGAGTTTCTAGATTACATGCTAAGAAGGTTGGGGTGGGGTCCTAAAAGGTGCTTTTGGATTCATAAATGCGTGAGATCAACAAAATTTCCAGTCTTGGTGAACAGTTCGCCGAAAGGTTTCTTTGCAGCTTCTCAAAGGTTATGGCAGGGCGATCCTTTGTTTCCTTTTCTTTTTTGTCACAATTATGGAGGCCCTTAGTAAAATGATCGATAAAGGTGTGCATCCTGGTTTGGTTAAAGGTTTTGGGGTGGATACATCAAATTTTCAGATTTCTCACATTCAATATGCTAATGATACGCTATTACTATGTCAGGCAGAGGATTTCTTTGCGTAAAATCTTCGCTTTATCATTGTTAGTTTTGAGGTCGTCTCCGGTTTAAAGGTCAACTTCTGGGATTTCCAAAGAAGAGGCCATGGCTTTCTCATTAATGTTTAGATGTCGGGAAGCATCTTTTCCAACAAACTACCTTGGTTTACCGCTATGCATTGGGAAACCTGCGAAACACATGTGGGACAAAATGCTCGAACATTGTGACAGGAACATGTCAATATGTACAGCAAAGCATTTATCTATGGGCATGGGCAGGAGAATGACTCTCATCAAAGCGTCTATGTCAAATCTTCCGATTTACTTCATGCCAATGTTTAAATGCCTAAAGTTTATTCTTAGCAAATTGGAAAAGAGAATGATGAATTTCTTATGGAAAGGGTAGGAGAGAAACAGAAGTTTCATCTTTTGAAGTAGGAGGAGGTTTGTAAACCGATGGATCAAGGGGAAGCAGGGAGTGGGAAGTTAGAGGAGATGAATCTTGCGTTGTTAGGGAAATGGGTTAGGAGATTTGGGGAAGAAAGGGATGCCAAATGGAGAGAGGTTTTATCTAGGAAATGTGGGGTAGACGAAGGAGGGTAGTGGACTAAAACGTCTTCTTTGTATCGATCTTCATATCTTTGGAAATCAGCAGCGGCTTTGAAAGACAGTGTGGGAAGGTATAGCTTTTAGCTTGTGGGATGGGGAAAATATAAGTTTTTGGAAGGATAGGTGGGTAGGAGATGTGGAATTGTGTGAGAGGTTTCCCTTATTAGCAGGGATAGCTAGGGAAGAGGGGATGAAGGTCAGTAGCTGCTTCTCGATGAGGGAGGAAGTAGTCACTTGGAATCTGTATTGTAGAAGGAATCTAGACGACGAAGAGTTTCAAGAACTTTTGCAGCTTCTTCAAATGATAGAGAAGGTTTTTCCAAGGCTCTCAAAGTCGGATTCCATAAAACGGCTAAGAGAGAAGTCAAGATCGTTCTCAGTTAGATCTCTTTATCGGTTTTTGTGTGATAGAGATGGTTTCGATGGAATAGCTCCAACTTTTTACCTATTGCGATATGACACTCCTTTGAAGGTGGCGGTTTTCGGATGGCTTGTAAGGAGGAATAGAGTGTTGACAATGGATAACCTGCATAAGAGGAATATGATTCTTCCAAATGTTTGCTTTTTGTGCTACAAAGATGCAGAATCAGTATATCACCTCTTTATTCATTGCCTATTGGCAAGGGAGGTGTGGACTCAGCTTTTTCGACAATTTGGGGTTGATTGGGTGTTTCGAGTTCAATAGAGGAAAATTTTCTTTCTTGGCATAGTGGGGAAATAGGGAAATTGAGGAAAAGGGTATGAAGGGTAAGTTTGTTGGCGGTTCTTTGGGCTTTATGGTGGGAAAGAAATGACAATTTTAGAAATAAAAAGGGTAAAGTCATAGATGTTCCTAGGAAGATGATCCTCAATGTAAAGGAGTGGGCAGAAGTGTTGAATTCATATATATATATATATATATATATATATATATATATATAGGCTTTATGGTGGGAAAGAAATGACAATTTTAGAAATAAAAAGGGTAAAGTCATAGATGTTCCTAGGAAGATGATCCTCAATGTAAAGGAGTGGGCAGAAGTGTTGAATTCATATATATATATATATATATATATATATATATATATGTGTGTGTGTGGTGTGTGTGTGTGTGTGTGTGTGTGTGTGTGGCTTCGGCCTTTGTTTGTTTATGAAATTCCACCATCGTTTCAAAAAAAAAAAAAAAAACTACAATGAGACGAATGCATTTTAGGCATCAACCAAAGCGGCCTTAAATCCAGATCCACTGATGATGCTAGGCATCCAAATACAAAGTCCACCGATCAGACAATCAAAAAATAAAATGAAACAAAAAAAGCATTGTTGCCCATCATTGCATTGACCATCCAAATAGCAGGCATTTCAGGTGACTTTTGTTCACAGTTTGGATGTCTAATGCATCTGGTGTTTGGGCAGTGGCCCATCCAAGAGGCGATCATCCCAACAGGCAGTCTGGATCAACATGCACATTCCGCAATGGTTTGGGTGAAGTTGTAAGACCCAATACCCTAGAAATCTGGTTTGTACACTGTATAGTCGTTGGTTGTAGGTCCATTGGCCCCGAGAATAATTTGACTTGATCATAATGTTGTTCTATTATCGAGCCGCAAGCCGTATGTCAACCCGATGTCCGAATGTTAAGATACGGACTTAAAATTAAACAATTTTAGAAATGACCATTATGTCCTTATTTTAGGTGAGGCTTCGCTAACATCGAGTGTTCAAATCCGTTAGGTCGGAGAGCGTAACCGTTGTGGTCGTAGTCAGGTTACGGAGTTACTGGCGAAAACGGCATGTCAATAGGACACCTGAATTGTAAGTTACACATCGATATGTACATGTATATTTTGAGAAAATATACTCAAATGACCTTGATGTTTTTCAAATCATTGGAAAACGTTAGTTTAAATCACTTAAATAACCTTTTGTTTATTACTACCATAAGTTTAAATTTCTCAAAATTAACACAATACATCTCATAACCCTCCTTTTTAACCAAAAGCCACTTTAAACCCATTTACAGACCCATAAATAGAAAAACCTTCTTTCAAACATTTCATTTTCCAGCACTCTAGTTGAGGAGGAGAAGAAGAGGAGAAAAAGGAGAAGAAGAAGAAGAGGTTGAGATCCAATCCTCTGCTCATTACAGGTGAGTGCATAGATTAGGAGCACTTATATGTGTACGTTGAAGTTTCCTTCAAAGATTTTCTGTTTTAAGGTTAGGTTTTCGCTGGATTTTCTGTTTTCTGGTTCGATTTTCATTGGATTTTCAGTTAGGGTTAGCAAATTGTTGAAATATCTGTTTTAAGGTTAAAGAATTGCTGGATTTCAGTTTTAAGGTTACAGAATTGCTGAATTTTCTGTTTAAGGGTTAGGGTTTCGTTGGATTTTCATTAGGGTTAGAAGATTGTTGAACTTGCTGTTTTAAGGTGAAATCAGTGCTGGATTTTCTGTTTGAGGGTTCAGTTATTGCTGGAATTGCTGTTTAAGGGTTAGGGTTTCGTTGGATTTTCAGTTAGGGTTAGAAGATTGCTGAACTTGCTGTTTTAAGGTGAAATCAGTGCTGGATTTTCTGTTTGAGGGTTCGGTAATTACTGGAATTGCTGTTTAAGGGCTAAGGTTTCGCTGGATTTTCAGTTAGGGTTAGACGATTGCTGAAATTGCTGTTTTAAGGTGAAATCAGTGCTGGATTTTCTGTTTGAGGATTCGAGTATTGCTGGCATTAGGTATTGCTGGAATTAGTTTTGTTTAAAGGTTTTTCTCTTTGTTCCTTACAATATCTGCCCGCTACCTGTTTGATAAATTGTCTCAAAGAAATATCCTTCATCCTTTTAATATCGTTACTTCTTGAGAAAGAGCATGCTTGTAGCATGAAGTTTTATAGCAGAAGAAATCCCGGATTGGAGTTAGATTGGCTAAGTCATGTGCATATCATATGCATGATTCCTAGTTGTTGTATCATTGTATGCTTGAGAGTGAATGATTCATCTCCTGATATGGTGATCATAGTGGATTGTGGTGCGACACACGATGTGTCTATAATGAGTATGTAAACCGTCTAGATACATGATGTGTTACATGAGATCCTTATGAGGAACTTAAATGTATGAGGAGACCACATGAGAGAGGTCGTCCTATGCTTGCCTTGAAAACCATGACATATTGTGCTTGTATGTGGGCTTATGCATATGAACATACTTTGTTATAACTTGAGTTGGACACCACACCGGAAATGTGTAATTCGACAGGACATGATTAGAGGGTCCGTGGGTGAAAGTCCCTAAACCCGATTGGTACCATTGGGAGCGACCAATGCTTAGACCGGGTGAAAAAACAAAGCGCTGAAATGCTGAAATACCAAAGTAGGCAGCGGCTCCCACCGACGTTTGTCGATTGGTTGAGAGGTTTGACCTGACCTGCTTATGGGCAAGCAAAGATAGCTTGTGTGTGACGAGCTCGTAAATTGTCCGCTATCGTTTTGCCAGACGACTTATGATTTCTCGCTGTTAGGCAGATAATGAGGTTCAACATAAGTGGGTTAGACTAGTTCGGCCCGTGAACTATGTAGTCCACCTCTGTAGTTAACCACAATGGAAAAGTCTATACAAGCGGGTAGAAGTCCCACCTCTGTTTTAGACTTTGGTGATCCAATTGAGAAATATGGAAGGTTGTGGAACTGTTGAAAGAGTGTGTATGTTACAAGTGGGTAGAAGTCCCACCTCTGTATATCCAAATAAAATATATATATAAAAAAATGATTTGGAAGCTTGTGCATTTGTGTGCATAAATGAGCATGACATGAAACATACATTTTCACGACACACACGCACTTACTGGGCATAGTAGCTCAAGCTTTCCTTTCTATTTATTTCAGGTGAGAGTAGGGAGCTGCAGGAGTTGAGGCTACAAACGTCCTTTTTGTGTTGTACATATCAGTGTGTATATTTTTTTTTTTGTAATACCCTGCATATGTACATCAGGTATAGTAAATATAACGTGGTTTAGGTTTTGGTTTTGCCCTGAGGTGCTCAGTTGTACACAGTAATATATATTGCATATGATGAAATTTTGAGAAATGCAACGTGTTCGTTGGTTTTGCTTTCAGAAATCCTCCTTATGGAGCCCCGCTTATGAGACTTAGCATGTGCTACTTGAAAGTCCCAAGAATCGGAGTTCTACGGAGGCTGTCAACCAAAATCTAGTGTATAGTAATCGTGGATTACCAACACTAGATTTAGGGTCGTGACAAAAAATGGTATCAGAGCATGATATGGGAAATCTCTGCATAAATCATATAATGTATTTACTATATGTTGTTGTGTTAGAGTTGTTAGGTTCATGTTGTGTGAGAGTTGTTAGGTTCATGCTTTGCGAAGTAGAGGAGTTGTATGGTTATTTATTATGGTGTATATTGTATAGGTTTACTTGTTCTTTTTAGGCTAATTCGGTGTCTTATCTATAGGATGCCGCCAAGAAAGAAACGTGTTCAGACTCCTCCAATGCAATCCAAGTCTAAGTCAAAATCTATGTCAAAATTTGTTCCAGATCCAATCATACCTATTCCTGCAACACAACTTCAACAACTGTTGCAGACTTTGTCAACTATAACGGCTAATCAAAAGCAACGAGCTAGTTCTATTCCTGAGACATCAGCGCAGGAACGGGCCAGTGCTCTTTTTATGGAGTTTAGACGTCTCGATCCACCTTGTTTTTCTGGCTAGCCAGATCCTATGGCAGCCGAGTTATAGAAGTCAGAAATAGAGAAACTTTTTCAAGTTATAGGTTGTACTTCCAAGCAATGTGTTACCTTAGCGACTTATCAATTGCAAGGAGAGGCAGAACAATGGTGGAAGTCAGTTGTTCGTTCAGATCCAAAATTTGTATGGACATGGGAAGCGTTTAAAGACGAGTCCGATCGTAAGTTTTTCCCCGTAGCTGTTCGTCGTCAGAAAGCACATGAATTTGATTCTTTAGTTCAGGGTGAGATGTCTATTGCTGACTATGAGGCTCATTTTATAGAATTATCTCGTTTTGCTCCACATTTAGTAGCCGATAATGATTTGAAGGCGAGAAAATTTGATGATGGTTTACGTCCTAGTTTGCGATCTCGAGTGAGAGGGTTTGAGTTGTCAACTCTTGAGGGAGTAGTAGTGAAGGCATAGATTTTTGAGTCTGATTGGAACCAACAACAAAGTATGCATCCATCTACTTCTAATCAGCAAAGGAAGAGGAGATTTATGTCAGAGAGTGGTAGTTTTCAGCTCTTTTTATCCCCAAAGAGGCCTACAGTGAGATATGATAATGCAGCCAAACCTGATGTAAGACCCCTAGTATCACCATCTGTTCCTCAACGACAGGTTTTAGCCAAACTTGATATCAGATCCCCAGTATTACCGTCCGTTCCTCAGCGACAGTTTTTCGGAGCTTGTTATAATTGTGGTGGTATAGGGCACCGTAAAAAGGATTGTCCCAATCCGCAGAAACATCAGTCAGGTCCACCACCTAAACATCAGCAGCCCCAGCAGCAAAGGCCACCATATAGGACACAGTATAGGCCTCAACAACAACCGTCTCAACAGCAGTCACAGCGGCAGCAAGGTAAATAACCCTTACCTCTACAGACGCAACCTCGTGTTTATGCAATCCAGAAGAGAGATGCTTAGACTAAGGGAAGAGTCATAGAAGGTATCCTTGTAGTATCATCCCTTTTTGCACGTGTCC
Organism: Magnolia officinalis; assembly: GCA_021015155.1. NCBI lineage: Eukaryota > Viridiplantae > Streptophyta > Magnoliopsida > Magnoliales > Magnoliaceae > Magnolia > Magnolia officinalis. The sequence continues at coordinate 4,234,887 of JAJHSJ010000013.1, forward strand.
TTTTTTATTCTAGCGCATCACATTCATTTATAGCAGATAGTTTTTGTCAGTCGTTGGAATTGCCAAGAACATCGATGACCAAGGGATTAGAGCTCTTGACTCCTTTAGGGAAAAGAATGGTGTTGAGTTCGACTGTCCTGTTTACATAGTAAAGTATGCCCTTCCAATTGATTGTTATGTGTTGGAGTTGTTAGAGTATGATGTGATTTTGAAAATGGACTAGTTATCCAAGTACCATGCAGTGTTGGACTGTACCGCTAAGACAGTCACCTTTTTTATACCTGAACATCCTCGATTTCAGTTTGTGGCTGATCCTAAAGATAAGTTTATAGAGACTTTGATGTCCTGCATTCATAACGAGTCCAAAGGTGTATGTGTTGAATAGTTGTTGGTAGTACGTGATTTTCCAGATGTTTTTCAGGAAATTCCATGTTTGCTACCTGTTAGACGTACAAAATTTCGAATAGATCTTATCTTTGGCACTGCATCTATATCCAGAACCCCTTATCGTATGGCACCGTTAGAGTTGCGTGAGTTACAAAGACAGATAGATGAATTACGTCGTTTGGAGTTTATTCACCTGAGTACTTCACCTTCGGGAGCGCCTGTGCTTTTTGTAAAAAAGAAGGATGGTTCTTTACGGTTGTGTGTCGATTATAGGGGACTTAATAAGGTTACGATTAGAAACAAGTATCCGCTCCCAAGAATAGATGATTTATTCGATCAGTTGAGTGGTGCGCAGTATTTCTCGAAGATAAATTTACGATCTGGGTATCATCAGATTCGGGTCTGGGAGGAAGATATCCCGAAGACAGCTTTTGTGACTCGTTATGGACAATTTGAATTTCAGGTCATGTCATTTGGTCTGACTAATGCACCTGCAGTATTTATGCAGTTGATGAATGAAATATTCCGTCCTTATTTGGACCAGTTTATTGTTGTTTTTATTGATGATATTTTGATATATTCAAAGACAAGGGAAGATCATGAGTGTCACTTAGAGATGACGTTGCAAACCCTTCGTGCTCACCAGCTATATGCTAAACTAGAAAAATGTGAGTTTTGGCAGGAAGAAGTAAAATTTTTGGGGCACACAGTGTCAAAGAATGGAGTTTCAGTTGATCCAACTAAGGTTGAAGCAGTTTTGCAATGGAAACAGCCAAAGAATGCATCTGAGATTCGGAGTTTCTTAAGTCTAGCAGGGTATTACAGACGTTTTGTTAAAGAATTCTCTCGTATAGCTGCCCCACTGACTCGATTGACTCGAAAGGATGTAATATTTGTTTGGAGTGGAGCCTGTAAGCGGGCATTCGCGGATCTAAAAACTCGCCTTACGACGGCACCGGTTCTTACTCTTCCATCTGGGAATAAGGGATTCATTGTTTATACAGATGCCTCGCTTATAGGTTTAGGGTGTGTCCTAATGCAAAAGGGCAAGGTAGTAGCATATACATCTCGCCAGCTTAGGCCTCATGAGCAGTTTGATATCCCAACTGTTCAGCCCTCTTTGATATCCCAAGTAATAGAACCCCAACAGTTTGATCAATGGGCATTGTTTTGTAAAGATGCGATAATAGGGAAAAGTCAACCGGAGTGGCAGATAGGTTTGGATGGTGGACTTCGGTTTCAGGGCAGATTATATGTTCCAGATATCTCAGAATTGAAGAAGACCCTTATGGATGAGGCACATCGCACTTAGTTTACTATCCACCCAGGATCTACGAAGATGTTTAAGGACATGAAAAGACAATTTTGGTGGACTGGAATGAAACGTGAAGTTGCTAGGCATGTGTCAGAGTGTGATGTATACAAACGAGTAAAGGCAGAGCATCAAAAGCCGGTAGGGGAATTGCAACCTTTGGAGATACTAGTATGTAAGTGGGAACATGTAACTATGAATTTCATTGTGAGTTTACCAAGAACCTTACGTCGACATGATGCTATATGGGTTATTGTAAACCGTTTGACAAAGACAGCCCACTTTCTTCCTATTTGTATTTCTTGGTCTACAGATCGACTCGCAACTTTATTTATAAATGAAATTGTTAGATTACATGATGTACCTGTGTCGATTGTATCTGACCGAGATCTGAGGTTTACATCAAAGTTTTGGAAGAGTTTTCAAAAAGTAATGGGGACGGCTTTAAAATTTAGCACAACATATCATCCACAAACAGATGGGCAGTTCGAAAGAGTTAACCAGATTCTCGAGGACATGCTCAGATCATGTGCCTTATATTTCTCTGGTAGTTGGGACGACCACTTGCAGTTAGCAGAATTTGCATATAATAATAGTTTTCAGGCTACTATTGGCATGGCACCCTATGAAGCGTTATATGGTAGACCTTGTAGGTCCCCAAGTTGTTGGACTGAGATTGGTGAGCGATGTCTTTTAGGTCCTGATGTTGTCCAGCAAACGTCTGAAAAGATTGATCTTATTCGACAACGTATGCTTACAGCTCAAAGCCGACAGAAGAGTTTTGCAAATCGCCGGCGTAGACCCTTAGAGTTTGTCGAGGGAAACCGAGTATATTTCCGAGTTTCACCAGTAAAAGGTGTAGTACGATTTGGTGTTAAGGGAAAGTTAGCCCCGAGGTTTATAGGGCCCTTTGATATTGTTGAACGAGTTGGCACTATAGCTTATCGTCTTGTTTTGCCACCCCAATTATATGGAGTTCATAATGTTTTTCACGTCTCGATGCTCCGTAAATGTGATCCGAAGATAATAATACCTGTTATTGACTGGCAATCCTTAGCAGTTCGGGAAGATACATCCTATATCGAGCAGCCAATTTGTATCGTGGATAGAAAAAAACAAGTTCTTCGTACTAAAGTCATTCCCTTAGTTAAAGTCCAATGGGGTTATCATTCTGTAGAAGAAACAACCTGGGAATGGGAAGCAAAGATACGCAATCGTTACCCTCATCTATTTGATTCCTAGGTACGTATAACTCTGATATGGTTATTGTTATATTGTACTGTTATGATATGTTTTGAAATAAATTTCGAGGACGAAATTATTTTAAAGAGGGAAGAGTTGTAAGACCCAATACCCCAGAAATCTGGTTTGTACACTGGATAGTCATTGGTTGTAAGTCCATTGGCCCCGAGAATATTTTGACTTGATCATAATGTTGTTCTATTATCGAGCCGCAAGCCGTATGTCAACCCGATATCCGAATGTTAAGATACGAACTTAAAATTAAACAATCTGAGAAATGACCATTATGTCCTTATTTTAGGTGGGGCTCCGCCAACATCGAGTTTTCAAATCCGTTAGGTCAGAGAGCCTAACCGTTGTGGTCGTAGTCAAGTTACGGAGTTACTGGCGAAAACAGCATGTCAATAGGACACCCGGATTGTAAGTTACGTATCGATATGTACATGTATATTTTGAGAAAATATACTCAAATGACCTTAATGTTTTTCAAATCATTGGAACACGTTAGTTTAAATCACTTAAATAACCTTTTGTTTATTACTACCATAAGTTTAAAATTTTCAAAATTAACACAATACATCCCATAACCCTCCTTTTTAGCCAAAAGCCACTTTAAACCCATTTACAAACCCATAAATAGAAAAACTCTCTTTCAAACATTTCATTTTCCAGCACTCTAGTTGGGGAGAAGAAGAAGAAGAGGAAAAGGAGAAGAAGAAGAGGTCGAGATCCAATCCTTTGCTCATTACAGGTGAGTGCATAGATTAGGAGCACTTATATGTGTACGTTGAGATTTCCTTCAAAGCCCTATCGCTGGATTTTCTGTTTTAAGGTTAGGTTTTAGCTGGATTTTCTGTTTTCTGGTTCGGTTTTCGTTGAATTTTCAGTTAGGGTTAGCAGATTGCTGAAATATCTATTTCAAGGTTAAAGAATTGCTGGATTTCAGTTTTAAGGTTATAGAATTGCTGGATTTTCTGTTTAAGGGTTAGGGTTTCGTTGGATTTTCAGTTAGGGTTAGAAGATTGTTGAACTTGCTGTTTTAAGGTGAAATCAGTGCTGAATTTTCTGTTTGAGGGTTCGGTTATTGCTGGAATTGCTGTTTAAGGGTTAGGGTTTCGTTGGATTTTCAGTTAGGGTTAGAAGATTGTTGAACTTGCTATTTTAAGGTGAAATCAGTGCTGGATTTTCTGTTTGAGGGTTCGGTTATTGCTGGAATTACTGTTTAAGGGTTAGGGTTTCGCTGGATTTTCAGTTAGGGTTAGACGATTGCTGAAATTGCTGTTTTAAGGTGAAATCAGTGCTGGATTTTCTATTTAAGGATTCGGGTATTGCTGGAATTAGTTTTGTTTAAAGGTTTTTCTCTTTGTTCCTTACAATATCCGCTTGCTACCTGTTTGATAAAGTGTCTCAAAGAAATATTCTTCATCCTTTTAATATCGTTACTTCTTGAGAAAGAGCATGCTTGTAGCATGAAGTTTTATAGCAGAAGAACTCCCGAATTGGAGTTAGATTGGCCAAGTCATGTGCATATCATATGCATGATTCCTAGTTGTTGTATCATTGTATGCTTGAGAGTGAATGATTCATCTCCTGATATGGTGATCATAGTGGATTGTGGTGCGACACACGATGTGTCTATAATGAGTATGTAAACCGTCTAGATACATGATGTGTTACATGAGATCCTTATGAGGAACTTAAATGTATGAGGAGACCACATGAGGGAGGTCATCCTATGCTTGCCTTGAAAACCATGACACATTGTGCTTGTATGTGGGCTTATGCATATGAACATACTTTGTTATAACTTGAGTTGGACACCACACCGGAAATGTGTAATTCGACCGGACATGATTAGAGGGTCCGTGGGTGAAAGTCCCTAAACCCCGATTGGTACCATTGGGAGCGACCAATGCTTAGACCGGGTGAAAAAACAGAGCGTTGAAATGCTGAAATACCAAAGTAGGCAGCGACTCCCACCGACGTGTGTCGATTGGTTGAGAGGTTTGACCTGACCTGCTTATGGGCAAGCAAAGATAGGTTGCGTGTGACGAGCTCGTAAATTGTCCGCTATCGTTTTGCCAGGTGACTTATGATTTCTCGTTGTTAGGCAGATAGTGAGGTTCAACACAAGTGGGTTAGACTAGTTCGGCCAGTGAACTATGTAATCCCACCTCTATAGTTAACCACGGTGGAAAAGTCTATACAAGTGGGTAAAAGTCTCACTTCTATTTTAGACTTTGGTGATCCAATTGGGAAATATGGAAGGTTGTGGAACTGTTGAAGAGTGTGTATGTTACAAGTGGGTAGAAGTCCCACCTCTGTATATCCAAATAAAATATATTTTTTTAAAAATGATTTAGAAGCCTGTGCATTTGTATGCATAAATGAGCATGACATGAAACATGCATTTTCACGGCACACGCACTCACTGGGCATAGTAGCTCAAGCTTTCCTTTCTATTTATTTTAGGTGAGAGTAGGGAGCTGCAGGAGTAGAGGCTACAGACGTCCTTTTTGTGTTGTACATATTAGTGTGTATATTTTTTTTTTGTAATACCCTGCATATGTACATCAGGTATAGTAAATATGACGTGGTTTATGTTTTGATTTTTCCCTGAGGTGCTCAGTTGTACACAGTAATATATATTGCATATGATGAAATTTTGACAAATGCAACGTGTTTGTTGGTTTTGCTTTCAGAAATCCTCCTTGTGGAGCCCCGCTTATAGGACTTAGTATGTGCTACTTGATAGTCCCAAGAATCGGAGTTCTACGGAGGCTGTCAACCAAAATCTGGTGTATAGTAATCGTGGATTACCAACACTAGATTTAGAATCGTGACAGAAGTTTAACAAATCCCGAACAGAGACAGTAAGACAATAGTAATACAGAATAGATCCCAGAAGACTTCAGCCAGCATTATGTTACATATACACATGAACAAAAGCACGATAACATTCTATTGTGAGCCATGCACTACTTACTAAGGCCTAGACATAGGAATCCCAAAAGTTTTAGGATTTCCAGTGACATATCAAGACATATCAGCATCTCCAATCACTAATCATACAAATCACTATTAGATACACATGATTATAGTACAGATAGATGCTGCCATCTTCACCCACACCAACTTCACATCTGCGACGTCTTCAGCGTGGAAACCTTCCATACAATATCAAGAAGACATCATTGCATCTTGTGTGGCCCCGACACCAAAATGACAGGTGGCAGCATCTCGTTGTAGCAAAAGTCGGTCACCCCACCAATTCAATACCAAGCATCCGCTTCAAATGGGCACATAAAACTCAGGTGCACAAAGTATCAGGACATTACACCCATGAGCTGATTAAGAGGGCTTACATTGCCTTCTAATGTCTCAGAAGCTGGCACTAAGTGCCCGTTGGAGAAAATGGTGGGGGTGGGAGAGTGTAGTTGGGTGCAAGAAAGGGCTAGGTGAGCGGGACAAAGAACAGATACCTAGCTTGTGCTATTTGAACCTCTTGGAGGAGCAGGAAGCTCAATGATGATGATAAAATAACATCTTTCGGACTCCCTGATATACTGAACTTCACCATTCATCAGCTTTAGAATTTTCCTGCACATGCTCAGTCCTAGGCCTTCTTGAGTCACCCATCGGCTGCTATGAAACATATCTTGGATAAGCTCCGGCGGAAGGCCCTCCCCAGGGCAAACCATCCTACAGCCAACAGAAACCAATCGATTATGGCAATTAAAATAAGTTGTTTCTTAGTAAGGACCTGTACTGGAATCCAAAAAGTAGATTTGGAAAGAAAAGAAAAAAAAAAAAAACATCGCATCTGATGCAAACCATGGATAAGGGAATCCGTGGAAAAGAATCCTAAAAAGGTTGTTTGTATTCGTTTCTTGAGGAACTTATCTCTCAGAAAGTGTGGAAATGAGGATTATCAAGTTTTTTGCAGGAAAGAAAAACTCTTTTTGTTGAGGAAAAAAAAAACAAAGAAGTTTTACATAGGTTACTTTATTGTAGCAGTCGGTGGAAAACGTCACCTCTGCGAAAAACAATTTATTTTCCATGGTTACTTTTTGAATCCCACCAATCCAAACAAGCCCTAAGAGGAATTACAGAATCCATGAGCTGAGGATATGCACAGTATGAATTCAGGTTTTCAGTTTGTCAAATAGGGTCTGTGGTTCAGTGGTCTAGAACATTGGTCTATCGCGTCCCACTATAGATAGACCATGCACCCAAAAATTCCTCGATATGATAATCCTAACCTTTCAATATGTGACCTCCAAATTGATGGTCAGGACTCACAGAAATAGACCAACAGTCCAGTCTAAAAGAAGGCCTGAGATTGGTTAGGCTTTGCCCCATCAATGATATTTCTTGGCATGGGGCATTCATGGTGGGGCCCAACAGACCAATCATCTGGATCAGTAAACCGTGCGCCCCCACTTTGTACAAACTGAAAAAAAAAAAAAAAAAAAAACAAAGCAATGTTGTTCGTATCCTCAGGTCAATGATCCTGTAAGTCCTCTCTTAGTAAATACAAGCACATGAAAAACAAATAAAAATATCTAAAACAAAAAAGATTCACAGTTTAAAGAGTTGTCTAATAAACCAAGCTTAGGAATCGAGCTTTCATACCCGGTCTAGAAATTATCAGCAGCCATGACTTTCACAGAGAAGATGCTATGATAAACATCCACACTACTTGATATGTTGTGCAGATATTCTAAACTATTATACATAATATAATGTGTATGATAATAATAATCACCAATATTAATCGGGAAATCGAGGAAAAGAAATTACTCAGCCAATTCACAACAACTGACTAAACAAGGAAAGGTTTGACTTGTCCAAGGCTTGTTTGCTTGTTTTCAAGCAAGTCAACCCAAGTAATATACAAATCCCAAATCTGCTTGGCAAAATCCAGACCTTTTTAGAAATAAAGTGCAAAATGCCAACAATTCTAGTTCTCAGATATCTATTTTATTACCAAACTCCATCACAACTGTCAGTTATCTGTCAGTTATGTGAAAGAAGAGGAAACCTAGAATGCTTTTCATTTTCTTCTGATTAACTTACAAGTGACTTGCTTTTACTACATGTGGAAAATGTGTAAAACCCGAATCAGTCATCAGGCCAAAACTTGGCTGTGCCAAATCCCAAAACTCATCCCCACTGGACAACCATAATCCTTGGATTGCATTTTTATGAAAATAGTGGAGGTCAAGGTAACCTTGCTTTACTTTTTTTAGGTTTGTTTTTCAGACTGGCTTTGTGAGTTTTCGTTGATGGTCCATCCAGGGTATGGCCCACCTGAAATAATAACTAAACTAGGCCACAGTCAAGTATCGTGGAGATACAACACTTGAAACTTGGAAGTATATGGGTGGATGCGAAGATAAGCCCTTGTGAGAATGAATAGACAACAATGGGAAGTTGTATAAAGGTACGAGGACAGAGTCAGACCAAGGACTTCTTCTTCTTCTTTTTTTGGCAACAACTTGATATCTTAATATCATGAAAAGCAAAGCTACCATTCTATGGCATGCCCAAACAAAACATGGTTTGCCTATTTTTCATGGCAAAGTTTAAAGTTAGGCATTAACCTGAATTCAAGATGCACTAGCTCTGTTCCATCAGAGATCTGTTTCAAACTTGGCCTAACTTGGATCTCTACCCAGCCATCTGGGGATGGGGCATATCGCACCATGTTAAGCAAGAAATCAGCCAAGACTTGTTGAATTCTAGCTTGATCACCATAAACAGCCATTGTTTTGATGTCCTCTGGAATATCACGGATGAGTTGTAGGTCTCTTTCCCTCAGAAGGATCATTACTTGGCTAACAACAGCATTGATTACGCTTCCAAGTAGAAATTCAGCGTTGTCGAGCTCCAAAGAACTGGTAACATAAAAAAGAATCAGTATGACTGTTACATGGTAGCAGTTGTATAACTTTTATTATATAATAAATAAAGTGAGAAAACAACATGGACAAGTGTACCGAGTTTATATGGGACAATACAACAATCCATATAAGTAGTACAAACCCATCAGAACTAGAAATGCATATAACAGACATGATACATGCATCAAACTATCCAATATAACAATAACACCAGAAGCGTTACATGAATGGCCCGTTACACCATCATATACACATTCAAAACCAGAATTGAATACATATTTGGAATCCTCCCATTTTTCGGAATTTTCCGTTTTTTTCACATTTTTCTTCTTAAATTTTATTTTATTTTATTTTGCCCGTTACAGGGCTGTAACGTAAATAAAGCTGGCCATTATGGTCACCGTTACCGTTATTGAATAACCTTGCACAGCATATAGAGACCACAAGGAAGAACATTATACCTGGTAGGATTTGAATTAAGCATGGGTGGAAGTAGTAACCCCATTCTGGTAGCGCAACTAAAAACAACAATTTGGGTCACTATCAATAGCTCCTGATTCGAGGAAGGGAAGGGCTCTTCTTCTGGCTAACATGTGCAGAATGAGAATGTTCCTTTTTCCTATCACTTTTCAGATCTCTTACAACTGTTAATCGAGATGCAAGGTTCAGTGGCATTATTAGTTATTAAAAGTCAGAGGCAACAGATGCATGGGTATTATTGATTGCAGAGCTCTCAGTAACATTGTCCAACAAAAACCAATGGAATCTTTGGAGCATGTCCATTTACCAAGACTATCAGGGTGACGTGGTATGTATTACTCTCAGTCAGCTCCTGCATGCAACAATAAGGGAGGCTATGCATCCAGGTTACACATCATACATGTGAAACATGGGATGGCCAAAGAGGACCCCACTTGACATGTGTGATTTTTCAGCCCATATAGGACATCCGATTGGACTGTGGGATCCATAAATCCAATCAAGTGCCTCTATATGTCAACCTTGGATTGTAAGTCCTGCCGGAAGTTGATTGTGTATTGTATTGTTCATTGGACTCTAAATACCAATCATTATGCCCTATATTCACCGTATAGCTGAACTTAAAGGATATATTGTTGTTATATAAAGCAGCATATTTTGATTAGAAGTCACTACTTCTACTTTTTAAGTCCCCTTTATTTAATTACACTCTTTATTAGCAGTTTGAGAAGGCAGGCTTTCATTGTGTCGACCAGAAGCTTGCCTTATTGGACATATAAATACACCCATATACACCATGTATGGAACAAATTCTCTTGTGGATTTATGGAATAAAGTTTCCTTTGAGGTTTTCTTCCATATTATGAATAGACACCACATGTGATTACCTATTCTAGGCTAGTAGACTGTTTGGTAACACCCATAGTTAGCAAAACACCTTCACACACACATAATTAAAATTAGAAAAAACAAAGTTATGGGAAAACATTTGTATTTAATTCAGTCATGAACATTAAAAGACAGTAAAAATTTTGGTTAGAGAAAAGAGGCCAAAATTTTGGAGAATGAAAATTTGGGTTTAAACAGCTTTCAGCTTTGACTTAAAAAATAAAAAATAATAAAAAGGTAGTGATGAGACAGCAATACATGCACATGTGTGTGTATTATTTATAAATAAGCTTAAAAATTTAAAATAGAAAACTTCAATTAAAATGATTAGAATTTTCATATGCATGAGCAATAACATCCATGTACATGAATAGTGGGTTAGTATCATTCTTTGCTTCTCTCAAATCCTTCCTTTTCAAGTAATCCCCATAAAAATCAATCTGGCTCCACTAAAATATTTTCCACCTACATAATTCATCAATGAATGTGATGCAGGATGGATGGTCTAACCTAGAATGATGTGTTGAAACTAAATAATGAATTAATTAAAGCTATCAAAACACAAAATAAAACTACTCTATCACAAAGTTAAGGAATCCAAGTAACAAAGCATGTTCCAATTCAAAGCCGTAAACAATTCCGCAAGGGATTCACTTGGTTTTAGGGTTTTGGCTAAACTAGGTTTAGGGTTTTAGATTTTGGGAATTAGGGATTTAGGTTTAGGAATTGGGGATCTAGGATTGTGAGAATTAGGGTTTTGAGAACTAGGGTTTTAAAGTAAATGACAATGAATAGAGAGGAATGCGGGGGATGAAACAAGAGGGCTACGAAGAAGGGGGCGTCCATACAGACAGTCGTACACGTGTGTCCGGTCGTATGGACATGGGCTTGGGTCGGGGAAGGTTGGGTTAGGGCTTGATTGGGTTGAGGTTTGGATGGATTAGGGTTTGATTGGGGTGTAGTTTTGAGGAAGACAAAAAGAAAATAAAAGAAGAGAAAGAGGTAGAGAGAGAGAGAGAGAGAGAGAGAGAGAGAGAGAGAGAGAGAGAGAGAGAGAGAGAAGAAGAAGAAGAAGAGAAAAGTGTAGATATTAACTTGAAGAAGAAGAGACTTAAGAGAGAAAGATAGTGGAATCATTTCATGGCTTCACACCATCTCTATTCACAGGAGGTTTTCTTGTTTCTCAAAAGAAAAAGAGAGAAATTTCATTCAATGCATAATAATGCTCCAAGGTTCACACACCCACCCCTTTATAGACTAATTGAGGTGTTTTACAAAAACACCCTTACGATTCTAAAATATCCAAAATACCCCCTGAATCAACTAAAATAGAAAACAACACATAAAATAAATAAAATAACTAAGAAAATCATCAAATTAATGTCTCGTGATGTCTAAACTAATGTCCCATGATGACTAAGATGGGAAAATGATCAATGATCCGATGAAAGCGTCCACTTAATCCAACAGTCTAGATGCGCCCAATAAGCTCCTATATGCAACCCACATGTATCTTACCAGTATGGGGTCTTCAAAGATGCATGAACATGCATGTGAGGTCTTCCAACACGGCTACGTACACGATTTGAGCCCCATATAATGATCATCCAACTATAGAGATGTTGGAATTGGGGTCAACGCTCTCCTCCTCTTGTATACTTTGACTGGTGCTCGGATGTCCTCATCAGGATGGTAGCCACCACTCTAATTTTCACCCCCAAAAAGAATTTTTTTTTTTTTTAATAAAATGCGATTTATTAAAAAGGACATGTTTAGTTTTGTTTGCCCAGAAAATATGTCTCTTTTGCCTACCTTCTAAAATATATGAAATTTTAAATGTTGAATCAATCATATGAGTTTTAGCTCTTCTGGGAAAATAGTTATGGAGATTCAATGAAGAGGAGGAAAGCTTATGAAAATGAGTAGATTCTTATTAAATATAGCGCAAAGGAAGTGGGTGGTTCCCTCAGTCATCAATTCAATGCAGGGCTTCGGAACTTTGGAAAGTTGTGTTAAGTGGTGAACTCTTTCCAGAGGGAGATTTCCTTTAAATTAGGGGAGGGTTCCAAGATCTGATACTGGATGGATAGATGGTGTGGAGATAGCTCTCTTTATTTGATTTTCCCTAGATTGTTCAAGATGGTGGTTGAAGGAGATGGTCCCATCTCACTATGTGTCATTTTTGGGTGAGAATGTAATTTGGTGATAGAAGTCTTTTTTAAGAAGAGATCGAGGATTTCTCCTGCCTCATGAAGCTCATTCAGCAATCTGGGGTTGTGCTCCCCACCCAGATAGTTGGACTTAGAATGTTGATAGGTCAAGTTGTTTCATGGTCAAATCCTTCTACTCGGTTGTTGTTGGCCATCCTTCCCCAATTGTGTTGGATTCATTCATCTTATGTGGAAATATTTTGTAGGGTGGGTTGGAAAAAATAAGGTGTTGACAATTGACAACCTAAGAATGAGAAGATTGCTAATGAACAAATCCATAGTGTGCATAAAAGATGAGGAATCGACGAATAATTTGTTCATTTCATCGCTCCTTCGTGCAAGAAATTTGGTGGAAAATTCTTTATCTTCTCAAAGGAGTGGATGATGCCACATTCTATGGGGTGGCTACTAATGGCTTTGCATGGCGGTCGGAAGGGCTGCAAGGGAAGAATGACTTTATGGTGTCTTTCCTTGCTCATGGTGCTTTGGGCAGTTTGGTATGAGTGCAACAACTGGACCTTCTGGCACAACTCAGGCCATTCCTGATGTGGTCTTCCTTAAAGCCATCAAACGTTTCTAGGGATAATCATGGGGCTGTAGTATGGGGATCTTAGGGAGGGTCGGCCCCCTCATATATTGGTGATGCCTCGTCATTCTTTTGTATAGTTTTTAATAAAATTTCGGAATACTTCAAAAAAAATAAAAATCAATTATATGTTTTTTTAAAGGCATTTTGCTTGCTATGGTTACACCAACAATCCTTTAATTGATCTTTAATCTCAATCTTGTGCCACTTTGGAGAAGGATTTGTGCTACAAGATTGGTATGTTTGCATCATCTCTTTTCAAGTTTTAGAGTATCAGATATGTATCTACAGTTGCACATCCTATAGATGAGCTTATGATGGATATGGATAGATACATGTGTATATCTATTAAGATTTCCCATTCTTCGTATATATTTTGGTCATTCTCAATGGAATAAGATATACAACATTTCCTACAATGTAGTCCCTAATCTAACATGATATCAATGCAAGTGTCATCGGCAAGTTGGGCATGCGCGATATACATGCTCCAGCTTGAGGGGGAGTGTTAGCATACACAATATTAGGGTATGAGCGTTACGGTATATTGATTGTGAGGCACAGGATATGCATCTATAGCTGTACACATACAGCTGTACATACTATAAAACGAATCGATAAGTATCTATAGTATGTATAGCTGTACATACTATAGATAAGTATATGATGGATATGGATCGATATGTGTATATCTGTTAAGATTTCTCATCTCTTTCTATATATTCTTGTCATTCTCAATGGAATAAGATATACAACATTTTCCACAATGGAGTCCCTAATATAATGTAACGTTCTGATAATTTTCTATCTTGTTGCATCATCAGGAGTGAAATGGACCGGGAACTTTCAATGGTTTGAAGTTTTGAATGATTCTGAAGGTAAAGTGAAGTACTAATGATCTCGAGGGCTCCTAGGCAATCCGGCAAAGAGAAATTACCCCAAAAGAGCACTCAAAATTTTGTTCATACCATTTACTGCTACTAACTCCTCGAAACAATGAGTCTTTGATTAGTCACCTTGGGAATTGAAGGCTGCATATTTCGAGTCTTTGAATGGTCATCTTCATGTCTATAAATTAGCAATGTAAGTGAAATCTAATAAAACATTTGAACATCAAAAACATCACCATTTGCAAGTTCTGCACACAAACATATGTATGTATGTGTGTATATATGTATATATAGGGGTGTACACGAACCGAGCTAGCTCGGTTAGCTCGCTCGACTCGACTCGAAAAAGCTCAATTCGACTCGGTTCGAAGCTGAGTTCTAGCTGATTTTTTGAGCTTGAAAATGAGTCCCAGCTCGACTCAACTCGGATCGAACCAGTTCGGTGACTCGGTTACTTTGATATTAATGTTGCTCACCAAGTGTTTGATGAAATGACTCAAAGAAGTGTGGCTAGTGGCAAGGAAGGTATGTATATGAAACCAACACCCTTTTTTTCTTGATTTTTATGTTGCTTAGAAGGTGCTCGATAAAATACCTGTAAAACCATTGTTGCTATCTCAAATACAGTGAAATTTTGAAGGTGCAGTCCAGGTGTTTGTAAAAATGCCTCAATGACGAACTCAGCCCGAGTTGGCCCGAGCTGCTGACCAAACCAAGCCGAGCCGAGTTCAAGCTGAGGTCAGCTAGTGGCCGAGCCAAGTCGAGCTGAGGCCAGCTCGACTCGGTTCGACTCGATGTACACCCCTATGTATATATGTATAGATAGAGTCAGTCTCAAATTTTATCTCTTGATGTCATCTTCATTTTATCAGTCTTCTCCTAGTAATACAAACAGACCACACTATGAAACCAATGTATTTATTCATGTGTAAGCTCAGGGATATCTGTTGCTTCTTTGTCATTTCACCTCCTTTGAAGTCCCACTATCTCACAACTACAACATGCAGAATTTCATCAGCCAAAAATGCAGAAACACTGCAACAGCAAAATTGTAAGATGAATTCTACACAACACTACCTATTCTACGCTACTAGTTACAAAATGAGAATAACAATTTAATTAGGAACTCACCCATCTTCAATACTCTCAGAATTGACATCTTTTATTATCTTCAACATCTGCTTCTCACAAGCAGCACTAGTCTCAAGAAACTGCCTCTGATCATCGGATAGATCTGTAGCCTCCAAGAGTGAGTTAGTAAAGCGTATTCCACTCAATGGATTTTTTACCTCTTGGCAAATGTAGGCTAGCTCTTTCATTCTGGAAAAACATTTCTTTTCTTGCTGCCGCTGAACTTCTAGAGCTTGCTGCAGTTCAGGGCTTGCAGTCTGCAGGAAACAAAAGGCCCCAGTAATCTGGCCGTCTATGTTAACCCTCTTGTTTGCGGTCAAGAGAGCTTGCACATATTTGCCGTTCTTGTCAAAAAATGCAAATGGGTACTTGTCAGTTTCCTGACCTCCAATTGCATTGTGAAGGACAATCATGAATTTCGTCAGCGCATCTGGGCCCCGAAGCCTACAACAACTGCCGAAAATGTCTCCAACCAACAGCTTTCCAATGATGTCCCCTCTTGCCCAACCAGTAAGCTTTTCCATAGCCATGTTCCACTCCAAGCAACAGGTATTTTCATCTGAAGCAAATATAGGAGGAATAAGCGGATTAGGACTATGCACGATGCCCTTATAATCACCTTGTATGTTAATGAACTTATCCATGACCAGTTTCTGTCCAGTAACATCTTGACCGACGAAGCACACCCCGACAATATTGTTTGTGTAGTCCTTGCTACAGCAGGCGTTGACTACCACAAAGACGGCCTTTTTGGGTTCTTGCGGGCCAAACGTCCTTAGCTTTATCTCGACATTCTTATCTTCTTCACCTGCGTAAGTCTGAAATTTATGAATGGCTTTCTTTCACCCCCAAAAAATCCAGTGTTGCTAAAGGGTGCATTTGGATGCTCAGTTTGTTAAAGTCCCTCAATATACATTGATACACCATCCTCTAACGGCTCAAGCTTTTAGAGAAAGTGGTTGTTTGATATGGTATCAGAGCAGAAAGTCTTGTATTCGAATCCCGAGAGCAGTAAATATGCCTCAGTAATATATTCTCCCACGGTCCCGCACGTGTAGGGGAGTGTTAAAGTCCCTCAATATACATTGATACACCATCCTCTAACGGCTCGAGCTTTTAGAGAAAGTGGTTGTTTGACAATTGAACTACAGCAATTCATTGTAGAATGACCAAAAACAGGGTCAAATCATGACAACAGCCAAACCCCAATTGCAATTCCATGCATTAGGGTGGGGCTAGCCCCACTTTGGTCATTAACTCAATCAATTATTGCAACTCAATATGGTTGACAATCATCACATATTCAATTGCATAACACCCCCAATTGATCAACGAATTTTAGTGAACAAGTACAAAAGGCCCACTACAATTCAAGAACAAATTAACTGACATGAAAGAAACATTCGTCGAAGATGTAAATCAAAATTGTAGATGCGTGTGTGTGTGTGTGTGTGTGTTTTTTTTTTTTTAAGTTTATAGTCGGAACAGCTAATCATAATGAATAAAAAAAAAAAAAAAAGACTTGCCTTTTAAAGCACGATATAAAAGCTTGTCGACAATGTCCGCAGACTCCATATAAACAAGGTCGCGAACTAATGACTTTCCCATAGCTTCCTCGACGGAGAGTCCAGTCAATTCTGCAACTTTTGCATTCCACCCATTAATCCGACCATCCGAATCAATGGCAAAAATCGGTGCAGTCGCCGTCTCTATCAGCCTAACCATCTCTCTAGCAACAGAACTAAGCTCATCTATTCCCTGCAACTCCAAATCACTGAACTGGGCATTGATCATAGCCTTCGAATTGCTACCCTCAGCTGCATCCCGAAACGAATCCCGCAAGATAAGCTGCAATGAATGGATGGCATCCATCTCCGCATTCTCCCACGGCAAGCTCCTGCTCTTGACCACTTCCAAGAAGGCCTTGAATGATGACCGTGGGTGCATCCGCTGTCCGTCGTCTTTATCCTCGGGATGATGCTTCGCCCCGCCCCATTTGATCTCTTTTGCTGTGTGGGACCGAAACCAGAACAAGAAATCCCTCGGCGTGATATAAACCACAGCCATTCCGCAAACAGCATCCCCAAGAGAGGCTGCGCCAGGGTACCCGGCATCGGCCAAACTGTCTGTGCTCAAACCGGTCGAGTCCCCATGAGAGGCTAACAACCATTCAACGATATCCTTAATCTGGGCTTCTGTTGGGGTGATGCCAAGTGGGTAGTACTTACCCCGGTAATAGAGCGC
This sequence comes from Magnolia officinalis, assembly GCA_021015155.1. Classification (NCBI taxonomy): domain Eukaryota; kingdom Viridiplantae; phylum Streptophyta; class Magnoliopsida; order Magnoliales; family Magnoliaceae; genus Magnolia; species Magnolia officinalis. Next base: position 4,252,163 of record JAJHSJ010000013.1, read on the forward strand.
AGCCCCATCGCATTTCACAAGGTCCATGATACTGGGACTCTGAGTGACTATTCCAGTCGGGGAATCACGCAGGAGCATGTCGCAGAGAAGAGTCTGCGTCCGCAGAACGTGCTTCTCTGAGAGCTGCAACGCCAGCTGCAGCTCCATGTTCAGCTGCAGCCCGAACGCCTGCATGAGGAACTCACAGGCATAGCGGAGCGGGAACGGGATGCAGCGGGGTGATGTGTGGTGGCACACAACAAGGCCCCACAGCTTCATCAAGCTGCGGCCGCCCACAGCCTCCTCGTCACTCCCGTTTATGATCACCGCCATTGCCAGCGAGGCGATCGAGCCCATGTTGGCCATATACTGGGCATGGCACCCATGTGGAGCCCGCAGTGTTGATCCTACCAAGCACAGTGGCTGCAGCAGCTGTTCATCCTGGATAACTGTAACAGGCGTGGCGTGGCAATCGCTGATCATTCTCACCCGGTTCTGCTTGAACAGGAATCTGGATGCCTGTGGGATGTCTGTGGCTGGGTAATGCAGCCCGATGTATGGTTCCAGATCAGCCCGTTTGCTCTCGGCGACAACCTCCCCATGCTCATCTTCGTGGAATTTATACACCATGACCCGGTCGTAGCCGGTTAGCTCCCTGACGTGCTGAACGACAGTATCACAGAGCAGCTTGATGTCACCACCGGGCAGTGCCTGCAGCCGCGAGATTGCGCGGACAGCAAGCTTCTGAGATTGGACCGCGCCGGCAATCGACAATGCAGGGTCCTCCGTCCGTGCGGGCTCCAAGTCAATCACAATTCCCACGTCAATCCTATGCAGGATGGCATAGAAGGGCTTGCCTGAGTTCCTGGAATGGATCCAGACGGGGTTGAGGAGCGTAATTTCGCGGGCCCCGGCAGCCTTCTCGAGCAGGCGGGCACTAGAGGGGGTGAAGAGGCAGCGGACGTCGACGCCAATGGCAACAGCACGTGGGCCGTCGAGAGAAGGGACGGACTGCGGGGTGAGGCCGAGCATGTCGGTGGCGTTCTCGCTGTAGGAGATTATGTGGAAGGTGGAATCCTCGATGGCGATCATGCAGCCAAAGGGCTGTATGTGGCCACCACGCTGGATCCTGGAGAGGTAGGCGGTGATCTGTTGCTCAGGGATGGACTGGTTGGTGGTCTTGATGGATTGGGAGTAGTCGAAGGACTTGCCCGACTCACCCGACTGCTCGAAGAAGGCATGGAGACGGGCATCAGCGGTGTATTGGGCGATGGCCTTGGAGGTAGTTTCTTGGGTGTGGCGGTTCTGTTGGGCGGTGACTCTGAGGATGCTGGCGCCTGAAGAGGAGTTGGTGTGGTTTGTTTGATCGGTGTATGCTGCTCTGCTACCAGAAGCCATTGATGGCTTTTCTTGCATTTCTGGGGGGGAATTTTGGGTGTTGGGGATTTTTGGGTTTTGGGTGTGATGGAATGAGAGGTTGGGATGGTAAAAAAAACGGTTTTTTTTTTTTTTTTTTGGTTTTGTTTTTGTTTTTTTGGGTTTGATTGGATTAAATTGGGGAGATGGAATGAGGATGAGTTGGGTTTTGGGTGTGATGCAAAGGAGAGTTTGGGATGGGAGGATAAATGGTTTTTTTAGGGGGGAATTTTCTGTTTGGGTTGGATTGAATTGGATTGATGGAGTGATTTTTTTTTTCTTGGGTTTTCTGATTTTGAATGAATGATTTGGAAGGGATGATTGATAGAAGGGGAAATGCGTTTGGTTTGAATTGGGGTGGAGATGGGAGAGAATGAGAGTCAGAATTTTGGAGGGAGAGGTTTTTTTTTTTCTTATTTATTTCATTTCATTTCATGGGAAGGAGAGATGGAGCGAGAGTCGAGAGCTGCATTGGACAGAGAGGGTTTGGTTCGAATTGGAGGACTGAGAGTGGGGCTGAGGATTATAAGGAATATTCCATACTCTGTCATACTGTAATAGATGATACGCAGCCACTTAATTTGCCCACGTGGCAAACCTTCCCTCCCAAATCAGGGACTAGCCAATAGGGAAGCGGATTGCGTACCGAGTAACTCAGTACGGTATACCGTATTGAGTAAACTCTGTGGGGCCCACCTTGGATGTATGTGTCTTATCCACGCCTTCCATCCCTTTTTACATATCATTTTAACGGCATAGGCCCAAAATTGAAGGATATCCAAAGCTCAAGTGGACCACACTACAGTAAACAGTGGGAATAATGATATTCACCGTTAAAACCTTCCTAGGGACCATAGTCATGTTTATTTGTCATCCAAGCTGTTCATTAGCCCACACGGATTTGGATGAAGGGAAAACACAAATATCATCTTGATCCAAAACTTACGTGGCTCCCAAAAAGTTTTCAACGGTAGTAGTTTAATTCATACTGTTTCTTGTGGTGTGGTCCACTTGAGCTTTGTATATATTTTGATTTCGGTCTCATGTCCTAAAATGAGCTTATAAAACAAATAGACGGTGAGGATAACACATATATATCACAATGGGCCCGACATAATCAGCTTCCAGCCAATAGTATAAAGCTAAAATAATATTAATCGCATGAGATACATAATTAAATAATTAAAGCAGCTCATCATCTGGATGGTTTTGGCTTACAAACATGCCACGTGTACACAGTCGTGTGTTTCAATTTTTTATTTCCTTTATTATATATTTTTTTACTGGAACCCCTGTGCATCAGTCATCACACTGCCAGAGTATCAAAGTAATATATTTATGAGTACCTGAGAACTAGCCGTTGGACTTCTTAACTGACAGGTTTTTCCATGGGACCCATTGATGTTTAACATTTAACATGATAAAAGTTGCGATTCATCGTACAAACAACGGTTTCAATCAGTTTAAGATGACCCATATTCAAAGTTACAACCCATGCATGTGGTGGGGACCGGGACTCACCCAGTGGGGCCCACCCTCATCTCCTGTTTCTTATGGTATGGTCCACCTGATAATTAGATCTGCTTCATTTTTTTGGATAATGTCTTAAAATGATATAGAAAAACAGATAGGCAGCATGGATACAAAATACATACATCAAGTGGCCCCCAAGGTAAGGGCCCCAGTCTCACCTAAATCCCCTCTCCACACCCACACGCTTGCGCACGCACACCCACTCACACCACTGGGCACTTGATCCTTAATCTAAATGGTGAACACTTTCTCACTGTGTGTGAATATATGGTTTATCCATACCATCCATCCGTTTTTTATTTATAGCTCATTTTAGGAGTTGATCCAAAATTGAAGCGTGTAAGAAGCCTAGTGAACCATATCATACAAAACCAATTGGAATAATGATTTCCACCATTGAAACTTTTGTAGGGCCCATAGTGATGTTTACTTGTCATACAATATGTTCATAAAATCACATACGTGTGCTAAGGGAAACCACAGATATCAGCTTGTTCTTTAGCCCTTATGAATTTTTCAATGGTAGATGTTTAATTCACACTCTTTCTTGTGGTGTGGCCTACTTGAACCTTGGATATGCTTCACTCAGTGGATATTTAATTGACACTCTTTCCTGTGGTGCGGTCTATTTGAGCCTTGGACCGAGTCTTAAAATTACCTGATAAAATGAATAGGCAGGACTCGATAAAATATATAAATCATGGCAACCTCAGCAGGGATGTGGCCAAGAAACCTTTTAAAGGCTCGTATCTAGTTTTTTTACACTGTACGATAACGAGCACCATAAGTTAGATGGACAGAGTCTAAATGCGATAAGATTTAATTGTTGGGCCTGTATGTATATTGGACGCGGGTTAGAGGGTGGGCTAATTTTTTAGAAATGCTCCCCTCATGGCACCATCAGTTATAATGCTCCTAGTTGCATAGTAATACTATAACAGTCTATTCTCTTGATCTAAAATGTTGGTCCATCACAGATTTCATACCATGCAAGCATGACACTGATTTGACCAACATTAACCATTTGATCAATGGCCTTGGACGGCCTGAATAGTTTAGACAAAAAAAAAAGTATCCAACTCAGCAATTTGATCCATTTATTTTTTAGAGCCCATCATGGATTACTTATGATTCTAAGGAATTATTTTTAGTAGGAAGTCATTACCATGCCATCCTTGCTTGGAAAATGGATGGTTATAAAAAGTGGCCAAACCGAGGGTGGATTGAATTATCAAATATTATTATTTTTTTCTATGAAAGCGCATGGAAATAGACTTAATGGATAGTTAAGATACATCCAAGAAAGCTCTTTTTTTTTTTTTTCCTGTTAGACACCACTGTTAGTTCACACTTCACTGTTAGCCACCCCCACTGGGGAATCCATACAAGTAAGCTGATGCAACTACAAGCACTGTAACTTAAAGATCAATGGATCATTTTTGCTTTTTCTGTGTGTTCGGATTGGTGGGCTGGATTCCAATGTCATATTTGCACCATTTAAGAAACGGTGGTGACTCATCTCTTCCACAACTATTTACACATGGTGTGTGATAGTCCACGTTGTCCAATGAGAAACTATCATGTGTCGGCACATATGTACAAATAGCGAGTAAATCATATTTACATTGAGAGAGATCAAAATCAGGTAACTGATAAAAGCAGGCTTTCTCATAGTTGTATGCACATTTACTAGAAAATGAATGTGACTGATGCACGAGCAACACGTGTGACCCTAGTATACACAATAACTTTCCAAAGTCATTGTGATGCTAGATTTTTTACAATCCAATATATGCACAATATAACCATCTAAAGCAAATTAGATCAACACCAAAATTGAAATTTTACTAGTGACGATTGATACTTTTTCAAAGGCGGCAAAAAATTTAGAATAAGCGACAGAAAGTCCATGCAAAATTAGAAGCAGATCATAAACAATGACACTATACAACATGGATTCCAAGTTCTACTAGGATATGACAACTATACAATCAAATAATCACGCAGAAACCACAACGTTGTCACCACCTCTCCAAACCTAGACAACGCTCGATGAAGAGCTCTAGGTCTTTATCACAATTAATCGATCTCTCTATAATGTAATGCTACTTATTCTTTTAGTTTAGCTACTTAGTTTTAGTCATTTCTAGTCATGCAGTAGAAAGTCTGGAGCCATTAGAACAACTTAGATTTGTTACTGTCCAACACCATCGCTGCAGTACGCCCTATAAATAGGTTAAATATCCACAACCATCATTGTTGAATCCGTCGATTATCGATTATATACTTGCTGAGTTCATATCGTGAGCGTATGGTATTTTTCACAACCGTTTTGCCAACGCAAGTCGCCGTATGTATTTATTTCTTTTTTACTTTGTTTGCTCTTCTTCTTCATAATTGTATTATTCTTACTTTTAAAATAATAAAATTGACGATTATTAGTATTTTTAATTTTGTTCATCTATTATTGAGTCATTTAGAAACCCGATATGCTATATCACTGTTGAAAGAAATTTTTTAGCCCAATGCAAAACGATCTTATTATGGACTAACCCTCCCCTTATCAGTACTGTAACAATTGATGGTTGAACAATCAAGCCAACTTTCACAGGTCTTGTCCTATTCTAGCTAATTTGGCACTTGACGTCGCAAGCACTCAAAGACTTTAACATGCCTAACACTATTTCTAATCACATGTTTGACTAAATTCAGACATTTATTACACATGCGACCACATATTTGAATTGAACAACAACATCTACATGTTGTAAAATATTGATTTTAAATATATATTTTAATAATAATAAATATATATATATAAACAAAAAGTGTTTGCAAAACACTTTTTTCATGGTTTTGGGAATAGTCCCACATTGGAAAAAGAGAAGGGAATTTTGTGGTTTATATGTGGAGAGTGGAGCACTATAATATTTACCCACCTAGTTTGAGGAGAATCGGGGTTGTATGTTCCAGTGCTGCGCACTCACGCTCGATCACGGTCTCGTGCTCGGTGCGAGGACGTGGGCATGTGAGGCGGTGTGGCTGTAGAGACGCTAGTGGCGTACTTCGCACGTCTGTATCGTGTCGCTCCTTCGCAAACCAGAGCGAGATGTGTGCGAGTCGCGGTACGACTAAGTGGCTAAAGCAGATGGCTAGTTGGAAGAGAGACTAGAGGACCGAATGAGGGTGTCTCAGTATATATAGAGGCTGGAAAAGTGACTGTTGTAAGGAGATGTAACTCATGCAATTCATTGCAGAACCATGCTGAAACTGCGGCATGTGGCTAGCCCAACAGCTAGAAACGGCTAGCCAACTCTCACAATAGTCAGCATGCAGGAGCAGTAATGGCTCATGCACAACAGCTAGAAACAACCAATAATGACTAGTTTTCTCCAACAACTAGAAAACGGTCAATAAGATTTATTTCCCTTGACCATAACCCCCCAGCCACCAATGCCTATATAAGAGAGCCTAGATGGGTTTTCAAACAATCAAAAAACACACTCCAACATACCCAAAACGAGAACCACATACTCTCCTATAAACCAGAAGTTCCAGTAAGACAGCAAGGTTCATCCGAACCATTGCTTGAATATTAGACCAGCAAAGTGGTCTAAGAACGGTTCATCTGAACCATCAGCTGAAGAACTAACCAATGCAGTGGTCTTAACAATCCTTCTTCTCATACCCAAATCCATACCTTAACTGGTAGACTAAGTGGAGATACCTCGTTTCAACACTTGAGGTCTTGGTATCGATCCGTAACGGGGGCGGCTAACATGGAGTGTGTGTACTGACAATGGGTGTGTACTAACAAGCTAACCCAAAAAATAAAAAAATTAAAAAAATTAAAAAAAAAAAAAATCCTTCTTCACTCTTTTTCTGGGAATTTTTTTTTCTATCAAATACTGTGTAACAGAGTTCCATTGGTGGAACTTCGTGTTTGCTAAACGCAGACCCGCACCAGGCTCGTCGTATCCTAGAAGCATTTTCCCTGTAACCTTACAGCATACTCAATTTACTTGAGTAGGGCAAATAATGCTTTAAAGACAGCGTCCCAAACGTGTTTCAACCTGTCCTTATTTCATATCAACTTGAATTTTCGATTTTCATATTTTACAGAAAATCTAATTCCGTAAAATTTTCAATAATACCAGAATCCAAATTGCCCTGTTATGAATAGAGTATGTTTCTAAAACCACACTGATAAGCAGTTCTAACCATTCAACCGTTGGCTATCAAATGGAAGGTTGAAAGTAAATTACTTAATGGTCATATTTAGAAGGGAAAAATAGGATTGTTTAGATTATGTTTTCATTGCAATTTAACAATCATGCTTCATTCGCAGTTGGACCGCAAATATAGACGGTCGGGATTGCCACAAAACAATGCCACGTGTACACTTGAAGAGTCACCACCATTTTTTGTGTCGTCCAAAACTAACAGAGAATGTAGACTTGGATTTTTCTGAGAGCAGGTAGTTGTACTGTACCAAAAGAGAGGTCTAAAAAACGTGGGTTTAAACCGCGCCCGTGTAGGTTTTCTTTCCAGGTCTGTCGGGTCGCACCAAGAGGCCCGTGGGCTAAGTTGCAGCTGATTAGGTGCTCCAGCCCTTACCGTGGAGCCCACATTGATGTATGTATTTTATATCCATGCCGTCCATCCGTTTTAATATATCATTTTATAGCATGAGCCAGAAATAAAAGAAGATCTAAATTTCAGGTAGACCATACTATAAGAAACAGTCATATACCACTGTTTCCTATAGTATGGTACACCTGAGAGATTTGGATCTTCTTATTTTCGGATTGATGCCCTAAAATGATCCATAAAAACAGATGGACGGTGTGGATATAGAATACACGCATGAAGTTGGGCCCTACGGTAAGGGACACACCATCTGGGCGCACCTAATCTGTTCCAGGCTGAGTATAAGCCTGACTTTTATTTTTGAAGCCCACTTAACGAATAGGACCAGATTCTGCAACGTTTTCAATTGAAACCCTACATTGTAGGGGTAGCAATAGGATGGGTTTGGGATGGCCAAGCTATGCTCGAAGGGTCCGGCTTGATACTCAAGACCCAAGGCTCTGACTTGGCCCAATCTGACACTTGAAGCAAATGCCCGAGCCAACCCAGCCTGAGCCCGGAAAATAATAGTTAGGTCTGGCTAGAAAATTGAAAAAACAACAACTATATTTTCTTAGTTGAATGTTCCTAATCTATTTGTTGATCCAGTGGGCCACACATGCACAAGAAAATAAACATTTACTGGAACAAAACATTAGTCTATATTTAAAATGCTTATATTTGTTAGATTTATCCAAAGTTTAAAGATAGTCCCAAACCAGTATATATTGCCTAATACGTATTGGTATCACCGATAGACTGGTACACAAGTCGAACCGAGTCGAGCTTGGCACAACTCGTCTTGTCTCGGTTCAGATCGGGGCAGCTCAAGCCAAGTTCGAGTATGTGCGACATTTTCTCAAACACATATATTACATATTTGATATCCCTTACTTTGAATGCAAATCAGTAAAAGCGCTTTGCATTTCATCAAATACTGAGTGAACAACATCAAGAATAAAATATGATGGCAGCTGTAGAATGTAAAAAAAAAAATGTGGGAATTTATTTCCTTATTCTTCTCTCGAATACCCATTTAAAGAATACATTGATAAGAGGGTAGTCCAAGAAACAACACTTGGTTGAGGTATTTCATTAAACACGTGGCGAGAACATCAAGATAAAAATGACTAAGTCACCGAACCAATTTAATCCGAGTTGATTTGAGTCAAGGTTCGAACCGAGTTGAGTCGAGCTAAGGCGAGCTCGAACTTGGCTCATTTTTATTTTTTTCGAGCTCCAAAAACTAACTTGACTCGGCCTAAATCCAGTTTCGAGCCAAAGCTACTCAAGCTTTTTTGAGTCAAGTCAAGCGAGCTAACCAAGCTAACTCAACTCGTGTACAACTCTAATTGTCGATTAATGGCCTGGATGTATCAACTCCATATCAGCCATAATACACCCATTTCAACCTTGAACATGACATGTATATATATGAAATCAACTTAACATAAGCCTTAGAACAATCCTTTCAACGATAGTGAGTGGGCTTCGACCCATTATAAAAGCTCAACTACTAAGGGCTTGTTTGGATACCACTTAAAGAGTAACCATATATATATATATATATATATACACACACACACACACACTTAAATTAGTTCGGTAAGCCCCAATGTATAAGTAACTTACGTGATGAAAGTTACTTATTAGAACGAATTTTAATCATTACTTTTCAACTTTTAACTTTTCTACTCTTCTCTCTCGGTCCCACAAGATGAGCAGTCCACATTAAAGGCCCACACAATGGATTGTCCACACCAATAGTGGGCCCCACATTATGGATGACCCACATCAAGTTGGACCCACATAATGGATTGTCAACATCAAAGGTAAGTCCTTAACGATGAATGGCCCATATCCAAAGTAGTCTTTGCATGATGAAAGACCCACATTGAAGGTGGAGTCCACATAATGGACAATCCATATAAAAGGTAGGCTCCACATGAGGGGCAGTGGATATTAAAGGTGGCCCCACATGAGGGACAATAACATTGAAGGTTGGCCCCACATGATGGATGGTCCACATCAAGGTGAGCTCCACATAATGAACGATTCACATCAAAGGTTGGTCCCTAATGATAAATGACCCACATATAAGGCAGGCCTCGCATGGTGGGCAACCTACATTGAAGGTGGGGCCCACATGATGGATGATCCACATTAAAGGTGGGCTCCGCATGATGGGTGGTGGACACTGAAGGTCAGCCCCACATGATGGACAATTTATTTTAATGATAAGCCCCACGTGATGAATAACGCTGTAATGGATGATCCACATCAAAGGTGCCAATGATGAATGACCCATATCCAAGGTAGGCCCCACATGATAGACGACCCACATCAAGGTGGGCTTCACATGATGGGCAATGGATTTTAAAGGTGGGCCCCATATGATGGACAATAACATTAATGGTGGGCCCCACATGATAGATGGCCCATATTAAAGTGGGCCTTACATGAGGACAATTCACATCGAAGATCGGCCCCTAGTAATGAATGACCCACATCCAAGGTGGGCTGAAGTTGGACCCTGCATGATGGACGGTCTACATCAAAGGTGGGCCTGCATGATTGATGACCCATATCCAAGGTAGGCCTTGCATAATAGATAGCCCATATTGAAGGTGTGCTGCACAAGGTGGATGATCTACATTGAAGGTATGTCCCATACGAAGGATGATTCATATGGAAGACAATGCCAAGGTGAGCCCGAACATAATGAACAGTCAACATCAAAGGTTTAGTCCACATGATGGATAATAGATATTAAGGGTGGACCGAACAAATTTGAGGGATAAGTACTTCTGTGATGTTAGAAACCAAACATAATTTTCTACTTCTTAGCTGATAAGTATATTGTTTACTTAGCATATTTATCTATTGAATGAGTAGGAACCAAGATAAGTTACTTGAAGTATAAATAACTTACAAAGTAGTTTACCATCCAAACGCACCCTAAGTGGTTCAGCCTAGACCTTAGGACTAATTACAGTCAGATTAGGCATGCTTGACCTGATTCAAATCGAGCTATTTTTATAAAGAAAATTTGATCTTTTTCCTTTTCTATAGTGTGTTTGGTTACACCAAAGATTATGAAATTTTATTATTAATCACTCTAATTTATGCAAAATCTCGCTAAAAATAAAATACTTAAAATAATATTTACAAATTCTTAGATATTTTTATAAATTGTAACTAAAAAACTGAATTACTTTAGCTTTAAACTCACTAAATTCTCAATAATTCACGAAAAATTTGTGAAAACTTAAAAATATCAAGACCTTAAAAACCTTGAAATATTATTGCACTCACATCATCTAGTCACCATACTAAGGGTGGTTTAAGGGTCAACCCAAGCCCAACATGGCCCTGAGGGAATTCAAACAAAAGCCTGACCTAGCTCAATTCCAACCCAATATCAATGCTCAACAATGGGACCATCCTAACCTTCCATTGGTGGCCCCTAAATAAACAGTCAAGAAAGGAAATGCAACAACAGTCCACATTTTCCAGCCCAAAGATCAGACGGCTAAGATCTTCGGATCTTCTGATGCGATGCCCATCAAATCAATGGCCCAGATCAAGGAAGCTGGGCCCCACACAAACTAAGGACCGAGGATAGTACACATATTCTCCGGTGAAGGAGAGTACAAACGGTTGAGACTTTTTTATGCAGGGAATCTGATAGAGAGGGATGAGACGTGCGAAGGATATTCGTTGGCTATTTTTTTTTGGGTGCTTTCCACCGTGGATGGCACATGCACAAAAGATCCCAGCCATGGAATCTTTTGTCCTTTTTTTTGCTTGAGTGCGGACAAAAGAAATTATGAAAGAATTCCATTCAAAGCACACGTGTGTAAGATCTGGCCATGTACTAGGTGGGGCTCTGTTTGAACATGCCCTGTCATAAAATTCAGGCTAGTCCGTTCATCAAGTGGACCACAAATCACGTGATGGGTACGATTAGCCTCATGATTTTAGGGGCAATGGCATGTTCTCGGTCGTACTTACTGGTAGGATCCTGCACGTGCTCCACATTAGCACGTGTCTGACGCAATGCACGATTCCTGTTTGATTTTTGGTCCATGGGCTATTCACAATGGGCTACACAAATCAACACCACCTTATATATATATATATATATATGATATATATATATATATATATATATATATAATGGACACACCTTTTCTTCATGACTTTCATTGGATGATCTTAACCATTTGATTGGTAGTTTGAAAATTGAACGGTTCATATTGAATTGAGTATATTAAAAAGGTCTAAACATTAATGTGAACCATCCATTTTATAACTTTTGATTGATCATCCCTCTCTAATCACTTTGATTAGATTATTTTAATCATGTGATTAGTGGTTTGCAAATTAATGGTTCATATTGAGTATATTAGACATGTCTAAGCATTGGTGTGGATTGTCCGTCACGTGGCAGGCCCACCTTTGATTGTTCATCCCTTTCAAATCGCTATGATGGGATGATCCTGTTGCTATTCAATCTGGCGACATTGACAGGCCCACCTTTGATTGTTCATCCCTTTCAAATCGCTATGATGGGATGATCCTGTTGCTATTCAATCTGGCGACATGTACAATTGATGAAATTTTGGTTAATGTATGCAAATAGATTAAGTGTCAGGCATGGCAAAGTCATGTTCAACTCGAGTTAGCATGAATGCTTGTAATTCTTGGTATTGAATTAGCCGGATTAAAATTAGATTTATGAAGATCGGTCACTATTTAAGCATCAATTAATTTATGGAGGAGATAGATAGTTCTTCTGAATGAGTTCTTTTTTATATTAAAGATAAATATTTTTCTTTTAATGGTGATAACTTAAATCGTATTTTCCAGTTAAAGTAATAAAAGATAGACAAATTAAAAATAACTACTTTACCACTTATTATTTTTTAAAAAAATTAGAAGAGTAATATAGCACAATGGGCAGAAAGAATAGTAAAGACGTAGAAGTGATTACTGACAATGGTATGCGATGATGAAATGGTCGTGGTCTTGACAGTCTCCTAAACAGTTGTAAGACACTTGTAAAAAATATCAGACGGTTGTGGTGAAAAGTTGGTAGAAAGCTCGATAATTTGGGAATTCAATGGTGGGGACTGGAGTCGTGGATATTTCTATTAAATTATCGGCGTATTGTAGCGATGCACTAGATAATAGTGAAAATTAAGCTAAGAAGCTAAATTAAATACTCTAAGCCCGTTGCATTATAGTGTTGGATAGAGGCGGAGGGATCTAATATTAAACTAATGAGAATAAATGTATGGAGGACGAAAGAGAGGGAGCATGGAGCTGAAAAGTTTGTTTGTGATTGTATTGGCATGAGGCCCTGAGCTATTATTCATGAGTTGCTTTTCTAGTTTTAGAAAGACGCTAACCATGTATAAGATCTCGTAATTTGCGTGAGAGTCTTTCTGTTAGGTAGCGACTAGCAACCGTATCTTATTTAATTATGGAATCCTTGTAGTATTAAGCCACCATAAGTAATAATGTTTCTATATTCATATGGCTTCTTGTTATTTGTTTCGGTTTTCCATAGCTTTTAAAAAGTTCTTGAATGCTCTCTATAGATATTTCTTTAAAAAGTTCGGTTTTCATAGCTTTTAAAAAGTTCTTGAATGTTCTCTATAGATATTAGAATCCTAAAATGGTCATGTCGTGCAATCATGGTTATGCAAGAGTTTGATAACGATGGATTGGCAAAACTTCCTCCATACATTAGGGGTCGAACATGACTTGCATCTATTAATCATGTATCATGTGAGACATGACTACCTTTTGGATTTTTGTTGTGTACATTTCTAAGCACCTCTCCTTTTAGCAGGATATATGTCATCGGTAGATAAGTATCTTTGATCTTTTCCTATTGTGAGTATGATTCTCTCTTACTTTCTTACGAGTGTGTTGACACGTGGCAACTTCTCGATCATTAATTTAGGTTATGTAAGGTTAGGGGTAAACAGATCCTAACTACTAATAATAATAATAATAAAATTAAAAAATGAATAGTCCATATTGAATATGCTACTTAAGTCTAACCTATGATGTAGACCATGCATCATGTGAAGACCCATTTTGATTGTCCTTCCCTCTCAAATCACTTTGATTAGATAATCCCCATCTTTTATTAGGATTGAGAAATGAGTAGTCCATGTTCAATGTACAAAAGGCCCAAGCATTAATGCAGGAGCCACGTTTGATTTTCCATTCCTTTCAAATCGATTCTCCATTTCTTTCAAATCACTACAATTAATTCAATGGGTTTTATGTTGTCACAGGTGATCCATGGTGGTTTTAACTGAAAAATGATTAATCTAGAATATATATATTTTCCTTTTTCTTTTGTTTTTTAAGCTTTTGGGATCATAAGAAATTAATCAATGATCCAATGCGAAGACCTTAAACTGAAGTTTTGTTTTAATAATCTCAAATGGATAAAAAAAGAGATGAGATAAGCCAAATTCATGTAAGATTGGTAACTAAATAGACACAATTTCAAAGGAGAAATTTGCTAATTTCACACACTATCAAATCCATACACATCCACATGCAATACATTTGTGTGAGATTTGAGCTTCCCATCAGGTGGGACACATTGTTTAGATCTTCTGCCTAAAAATTCAAAATAAATGAACCGTTACAAAAAGTACTTCTAACAATTAAATAACTTTATATATTGTGGTCCACCTGAAGAGTGGCATTATCATATTCTTTTTATATGCAGAGCAAACCTTCCTATTATACTACAACAACAAAAGTTAAAAGAGGGTGTATCTATCAATTAAATGGGTCTAAATATCAGTGTCAGCATAGAGATGAACTGTACAAGTACATGAAACAAAATGAAAGACATATACCAAAAATCATAAATATCAGGAAAAAGGACAGAGATTTCATTGTCCCAAATGTACAAAACGATTTTTTAGCCCTTCCAATTGAGAATAATGACCCTCAATTATTATTTTTTCTATTTCCCTTAAAATTGATATTTGCAACCAAATTTTTTTATAGGCACACCCATCTTTTCTATTCATATGATAAAACTATTTTATACTATATCTAGAGAGAGTGGGTTCCCTACAAACGTTTTTGTAGAAAAAGCATTTTCTGCAGCTATTATTTTCTTGCGTGTAAAAAGTTATGATCGTGCTTTCAACTTATTCATTTGTCTGTGAATGTTATTCAACTGTTTATGTGGGGTCCACGGCATTGTGTGCACGTGCATCAAGTGGGGCTGATCACCACGATAATGACACGTCCCAAAAATGAGATCTATACCATTATTGGGTTGGCCACCCAAAAACTATGAAATTCACGTGGTGGGCCATGCACCGGAAGCCCGCCTCAATGAGAAATCTAGCCACAGATTATTTGGCAGTTTTAGTTGAATATGAATGGTTGATGTATAGTCTTTCCTAGTCGACTATTAGTTGGCTACTCATTGAAGGGTTGAGATTGTTGCACTTTTTAAAAAAATTATTTATAAAAATTAATTAAAAAAGAACGCATGTTATTGCACATATATAGAGCACGCTTAAGATCATTGAAGATATTTAGGATGTATGTTGCAATGCACGTCACCTAAAGACAAAGCATGACCAAGCAATAAAAGATGGAACATGGTTGAGAGAAAAGTAGTGCCAAAGAACGGTTATCAGGATAGTTGTCTAAGAAGAGTTTGAAAGGTCGGAGTTGTGTTGAAACAGTTGTTGTAATTGATTGAACATGAGAAAAAGCATCTAGAAAGCTATCTTAAAGAAATTTATAAATAATAAAAAAGTTCAACAAAGTAAAATGTCTTGTTCTAATATAATCAAACAAATTAAATTTATCAATTATACTTTATTTTCCTTAGCATAATCCATCTTTTACGTTCCTTAACATAACCAATAGCTTAATTCTACATTAAGAGTAAGTAATCTCTAACGGTAATTCAAGTATATATTTATACATTAGGTGATTTCCATTGTATTACAAGCAATTCTTTTGTTGTCAAAAAGGTGTCCTACAGTTACTTTCCATGGTTGACTATAAGTGTTTTTTTTTTTTTTTTTTTACCGTTTACTTCTGCGTCTCGAAATCTTTTCATATGGAAGGTAATGTGCAAACTATTTCGGAAGACGAATCTTACTCTCCGATAATCACATAATTATTTTGAACAACATCTTATAAGTAATTTATTAAACGATCAGTCTTTTCAGATCATAATTCATAGTCACATACCATCAAGCCAGACATATATGTCTATCTTGTCATTTGGATGAAGGTTGTTCAGTTTTTTTTACGCACGCATACACACCTTGCACACTCATGCTAGTGGAATTTCACCACCTATGGATACTCGAAACCATGACCGGCAAACTCCCGACAGTCTACCACCCGAGCAAGAATAATGATCCAATTAACGTTGTTTGGTTGGAATTGAGTTTCACAGTTGACTCTGACACTATACTTGGGGGCTTTCATAGGACATCCGTGGTGGTGGGACACATAACATCACTGGTTAGGATTGATGAACCATGGGCACCACCAATATAAACTTTAAATTCTGAACCATATGAAAAGGACCACGCTGTTGTACTTGGCGCAGTGACTTTCATGAATGCTACGCTGTCCATCAGCTAACTTGCCTAATTTCCAGCTTCGAACCCAAAAATCATGACCTTTTATAACTAGGTGGGCCACACTTCAGGAAAAAGTTGGGATGAGACGTCATCCAATCCATTCATCCGATTGTCCTCTTCAAGTACCCACAAATCATGGTATTAAAAAAAAAAAAAATTCATGTTCATCACAGCAGGCGAATTTAGATATTTTAAAGTATAATTTATGGGATGGCCCACCTGAGTGTTGAATCAACGTGATTTTTGGAATCAACGGTAAAGAAGGGATGATGCATCTGATGGATGGAGTAGATTTTATGCACGTTAAGTCATTTAAGCGTTTGTCATATTAAAATACCCCTTCACAAAATGGTTTTTGATTTTCGAGGAGTGGGGCCCAACCGGGTGTGTGCATGTCATCCAACCCGTCCAAAATTGAAGCAGACTGGCCTGTGACCCTAAACACGCAACCGGACTCTGGGGGCCCACCATGATGCATGTGTTTATCCACACCGTCCATCCGTTTTTCCAGCTCATTTTAGGGCACGAGCCCAAAATTGAAGCATATCCAAAGGTCAAGTGGACCACAGAACAAGAAACAGTGGTCCAATGTTGAAACCTTATTAGGCCCACCATGATATTTATTTGCCATCTAATCCGTTCAAAATATCACACAAATCTGAATGAAGGAAAAATACAAATATCAGCTCAATACAAAACGTCTGTTACCCGCAGGAAGTTTTCAAGATAGGCATTCAATCCCACTCTTTCCTATGCTGTGGTCCACTTGAGTTTTGAATATGCTTCAATTTTGGAATCATGCCTTAACATAAGCTGGCAAAATGGATGAACGGCATAGATAAAATGCATACATCACAGTGGGCCCCACAGAGTCGGGTCACCAGTGATGTCGATATTGTTGGGTCACCACCCAATCTGCTTCCGTCCAAAACGGTCGCTTTACCATGAAAATGGGAGGCCAGATAAATTAGATAGATCAACCATTGTGTGGGCGACACGTAGATTGGAGGTATTTGGGCGGTTGTTCGTTGTTAGATGGTGTGGCCCACCTGATGATTTTACCTCGACTAGCCTAAAAGGGCAACTTAGTCATTTCCACAAAATGGATAAGAGATGGGGCCCACAAAAAATAAAAGTTAGCAGAACCCTTTTTGTAAATAATTCAATTTTCTTTTAAAATCGAACTTCCATTCTTTGCACCTGGTCTGGATAGGAAACGTCAATCAATGTCGCTACGAACTATTTCACGTGAAATGCAATTTCATGAAAAGCTTTGATCACGTGGACCTTCACATGATGTGGGCCCACTCTTGTAATTTTAGGAGAATTTTGTTAGCAGTGCATCCAATATTTGCTGCTTGCCGTTGTGTGTATACATAGCAATCTTGACCGTCCATCTTGTAGTCCTCTATGTTAATGGATAATAATAATAATAAATCCCATCGATCAGAGATGCTTGCTGCCTAAAAGATGGACCATCGTTTGGAACCATCATCTGTATCGACATCGAAGATGTCGACGATCATTGAGATTTTTTGACGTGGGCCACCCATGATGAGATATACCCATTGAAACCAACCAATGAATTAAAATTTCGAAGATTTTTTTAATAATTATTAGGTTTTGTTTGATTGCGGCGAAACAAAAGAAAAGATATTTGTAACAATTATCCAATTGCTATCTCCAATAATGTATTGAAACATAGATTTTCATGGATTCCATTTTTTGGAGTTTCACACACAAATATATATATATATATATATATATATATATATTATATATATATATATATATATATATATATATATATATATATATATATATATATATATATATATATTAGAGAGAAAGAGAGAGAGAGAGAGAGAGAGCTAGTCACCTACGATTGCATGTATCGCACGTAATTTATGAGATTCCAATTAGTTGAGAGAGAGTCTCTATGTCCACGGAGTCTCACATGAAAGTATTCTTTTTGGAGCTTATTATGATGTTTGTGATAAATTCAACCCGTTCACCCATTTTCTGAGATCATTTTAAAGAGTCTGGATCCTCTGTTATCTAGTTAACAGGGATTTCCTGTTACCATAATGGTTTGGCGTCTGAAGCTTTATTTTTATTTTTTATTTTTTAAAGTGAGGGGTGACATGGACCAATGAGGATTAGGGTAACAGGAAATCCCTGTTGACCAGATAATAGAGGATCCGACTCCATTTTAAGACATGCTAAATTAAATCAGATGGATATAAAATTCAAGTGTGCCACACTAGAGGAAACAGTTTTGATTTAGTCACCACTGTTGAAATATTTTTAAGGCCATGAAAGTTTCTTATCATGCTAATTTTTTTTTATTGTTTTCACTTCATCCTAGCAAGAATGATCTTGTAAACCGTTTGGATGGCATATAAAAATTAAGGTAGAGCCTAGGAAAGTTTCAACAATAGAAAACTATTTCCCCAGTTTTCTCTCTTATATGGCCCACTTGACTTTTCAATACATATCATTTTCAGTAGCATGTTATAAAATGAGCTCGGAAAACGGATGGGCATGATGGATTTATCAAAAACATCATGGTGGACCCTGCCTACATCCCAGCGTAGTAACATCCCGCCAAGGCTTTAGCAAGAAATCCGCATCCATCCGGGTGTGGATTAGATTCCGACAATACTGAATTGAAGTCACCAAGCTCTGTGGACCCCACCATGATGCGTGTGTTTTATCCATACTCGACATAGCTGGTGTTTGGGGCCAACCTTTGCGGTCGCTAAGTAAAACGGGGCACTATAAAAATAAAAATATGAAGCTTGCATGTTTTAAGCCAGACGATGCTACATTGGTGACAATGTTACCAGTTTAAGATCAATTGAGAGCTTTGGATGTTGTCAGATGCGATGTGTCCATATAATAAGGGATTTTCTCTTACATTTGTGCCATCCCTAGTATACCCCACAATTTAGATAGTCTGTGTAGCCCTAGTTGAGAACATTGTACACAATATTTTCGGCCCACCACCATAAAAACAAGGGACAATTGTACAAAAACCTCCACGGAAGCGGATTGGCTGGTGTTCCACACACATCAAAGTTACATGGCCCCACTGTGATGTATTTATTATATCTACACTGTTCATCTATTTTTAGAGAGCATTTTAGAGCATTATCAAAAAAAATGAATCATATTCAAAGATCATATGGACCACACGGCAAATAGCAGAGGAGATTATGATTTTCACCGTTAAACAATTTGTATGGTCCACCATAACGTTTATTTTCCATCCAATCTGTAACGTTTATTTGACATCCAATCTGTTGATTAGGTCATACAGGCCTAGATGAAGGGAAAATACAAAGATCGGCTTGATCCAAAACTTTTATGGCCCCCAAAATGTTTTTAGCGGTCAACACTCATTCAACATGGTTTCATGTAATGCGGTCCAGTTGAGAATGGGATATACCTTGTTTTTTATTTCACACAATAAAATGATCTGAAAAAATAGATAGACGGCATGGATGAAACACATACATCATGGTGGGGTTCACAGGGAACTGACCATCAGCCATTGGCTAGTAGCAGGGGGAGTAGCCAATACGTTTGCCAATGTGGGATGTGGGAAGGGAATTACGCTTAGAATATGGATCCTTTGCCTATTGTTACAATTTAATTGGACCGTGTGATTGTATAATTGATTGAGATGGACCAATCAGTATAGCCAACGAGGAAAAAAGAATGAAAGTCCGGATGCTGTAGTGGACCCACCACAGAAAACAGTGGGGAAATGATTCCCATGGTTGAAACTGTCCTAATGCCATAATGTTTATTTGAAATCTAACCCGTTCAAAATTTAAAAAATACATGAAAGAAGGGAAAACACATATATCATCTTGATCTAAAACTTTTGTGGCCTTTAGAAGTTTTTAACGGTGGACATCACTGTCCCCACTGTTTTCTATGCTGGGTCCACTGGAGATTTGGATTTAACTTATTCTTTGGATATTAACCTAAAATGATCTCTCCAAATGGATGAAAGGTGTGGATACAAAACATACATCATAGTGGGCTCACAGAAATTGGTGACGTCACTTGATAGCAAGTCTCGCTTCTCAAACCTTTCAGTATATAATCTACGCACGGAGAGTCGTGCTTTTGCAAACAGAGGTCCAGACTCCTACGCTTAGCGTACTGAGTAAACTCCGTGGGTCCACCATGATTTATTTATTTTATCCTCTCCGTCCATTCATTTTATCAGATAATTTTAGGGATTGACACAAAAAATCAGGCATATTAAATGTTGAAATTGAGAATACCAACGAAAACAGTTGAATTGAGCATCCACTTTTCAAACAATTCGTGAGGGTCACGTAAGTTTTGAATCAAGCTTATATTTGTGTTTTACCTTCGTCCATGTTGTATAATCTTATGAACATGTTGGATGATAAATAAACATCGCTATGGAGCCTATAAAGTATATGATCCAATTGATATGTGCATATGCCTCAATTATGAGCTCAACACCGTAGACTTCAACGGTGGTCACTAAATTCCCACTGTTTCCTCTCATGTGGCCCATTTAATTTTTAAAACCTCTTCATTTTTTATTGCATAACCTAAAATGATTTAAAAAAACAGTTGAACAAGTTGGATTTATTACAAACATCATAGTAGGCCCACACAAAATCCTTTGGCATGATGTTCATATAAAAGGCTTTCTCCTGCCGTAATTCTAAATTTCTCTCCGTGAACATAGGAGAGAGGCTCGCATAAAAATTACATGCGGTACGATTAGTAGCAGACCGGCTCTCTCTCTCTCTCTCTTTTTATATATATACACACACACGTGAAACGCTCACCTGCGAACCAGTTTGTACGTACTACATACTAACTGTTTTGAGAACTCATCATATCTGATGAGTTTCAAAAATCCGAACGCTCCACATGAAGCAGAACCTCATAAAACCCTCTGGTACAAAATTTTACTTTGATCCAAAACTTCGGTGGGCCATGAAAAATGCAAACAGTTTCTTCCCTTGATTTGAATTTCTCTTTGCTATGGCACACCCGAATCTTAGATCAGGGTGAAAATTCACCCCCGAAGGTTTCATGGGATTCCGCATCTTATGGACCGTTCGGATTCGACACTCATGAAACATGTGCAAAGGTGCACACGTGCCTAGGTGAGCGTGCTAGACTTTTAGGAGTCTGAACAGAGGTCTTGGGTTTTGTGAGTGCGTGGGTGGGTGGAAGTCGCTTAGTTTTTATGCTAGAAAAATTCTATTTTCTAGCATATTACCTCGACTTTACTTTAGTTTAATAGTACAATTCAATAGAAGATTATTGTACTTGTCGATTTATTCCTACTTACGAAATTTTAAAAAAATTGCATTATGGAATATGCATTTTCTTTACTATTCAAACAACACAAGAAATAAGTATTACATTCTTCTTTCTTTCCTTCTTTTTCTTTTTTTTTTTCTTCAAAAAAATAAAAAAAAAACAGTGGTCCAAAAAGTAGGTTTCAATCGCAATCCTTAGGATTCGTTCTGATGCGCAATTGCGTGGATTTAAATAATAATAATAATAATTCAGCTCAATGGATGAGAAATGATAGGAGTTGACGAAGAGGGGTTGCGGCTTGAGAGGGAGTTGTTTGATACTCTAGCAAAGCATGATCCTTGATACCCACACATTTAGAACCTGTACATGGCACATGCGAATCAATTTCAGCCACCCAAAGTGAAAAGATAGCCAAAAGACATCTTATCTTAAAAAATTAGCAATCAGTGGATAGACTTTTGGTAAATTCAGCATTAGATATTTTCATTGAACCACAGATTATGTACACAAATAAGTTATTTATATAATCAATACTTCTATGTTAAATGGTCCACCAAAAAAAAAAAACAGGCTCAGACATTTTGCATGTTTTAGTTTCACAAACTTAGAGCAAAATATCACGAAATTTCATGATATTTGGTGCAACCAAACACACCCATATCCAATGGCATCCTTAGCATTCGGACTGAGACTGGGCTTTAAAGTATAATCATGCTGCTTTCAAGTTGGACTTGGAAGAATATAATTGCACTTTGAGGGTTACTTGTAATTCATGCAGAGTCAATTATAGTACAGTTTCTGCTATAATAAGGGCATGTTTAGGAGTTTGGAAAGTATTTGGTGAAAAATACTTTCCAAGAAAATGACATTTTCCTCAATTGGGAGTTTAGTTTTCAGTTGAAAACATTTTTCAAAGATGAGTTTTCATATATATATATATATATATATATATATATAACAATCCTAGAATAATTTCCCCAACTCCCCCGCTACGATTCCATTCTCTCTTATGCTTTCTTGGAAATTATCTTTCAAAGAAAACGTCACTCTCTCCTTTTATTTCCAAGAACCCAAATAGGCTCTAAACCAATTACTAGATGGGTCTGGCTCCATGGCTCAGTGGCAGACAAACTCTGTTTCAACACTGAGATCATGGCATCAAGTGCCCATGTGGTGTGGGGTTGTGGGTGGTGTGGGTCGGTGTGTTAAAAAAATAAAAAATTACTAGATTTAAAATTCAACCTTCCACTCCGCTTGTGAGCTCAAGCTCCATAGGAACGGCCTAATTAATGGAAGATGAGTTCTTTTAGAAAGTAAAGATTCCTTTCCATGGAACCTAGGTAGAGAGTTCAATGCATCCAAACGACCATTAGAAGACCTTATTCCGCAGACAAATCACACTCACACAAGTACAGACATAGGATGCCGCACTAGCGCATTGGTCCCAAGTTCATACCCATATGTTAGATTATGTGCAGCACATCAAACCAATATGGACATAGGACATATTCACATGTGTGGATGTGACACAATGAGATGTTCTTGATAATTGTCGATTAAAGGACGATGTAGACTATTGTGCACGGGTAGATCCCATGACATGGTCATGTATTTGATGAACTCTTGATTAATCATGATGTGTGAATTGAGTCACACATGTTGCTGATACCTTTTACTTACAAAGCGATTGATTTATTCCATACTGTTATTGAGTGTGTATGCTAGTCCTTCAGGTGACTCGTATATTCTTATTACTCTACGCTACGTGGCAAGATTGGGCTAAGGTGGCACTACTTTAATTTGTGTATAGCCTCAAAGTCATATATATAGATTCGACAGCGTTGGAAGCATGTTGGGAAAGTAAACGGGTCAAGATCAGGTCACAAAGATGGGTTAGAGGATAATTGAGAATAATCACTTAGTGACGATAATGAGCAGGAGAATTGTCGAGGTGCCGGATCATACGGACTATTGAATTTTGTTGTGAATAGTTTTGAAAAAGTATTTACTTATTATATATATCAAATATTTCAATGGGATTTGATTGAGCGAGTTTGTAAGAGTAAAACCCATTCGATCTGAAAACTAGATAAGTATATATCACAATTGGAGCATTGGGACCTGTATAAATGTCTACATGACATCGAAACTGCCCGATTGAATGTGTCAAATTAACAGTTTAGGGAAAGCAGTTGGATACTGGGACAAGTTGTCTTTGGCTACTACTTGATTTGGTACAATATTATCTCCTAGAGAGGATTACAATCTCAGAGGTCTCACACTAAACCAATCTAATTTGGAGGGTGTAGATTGCATTTTCATTTAGAAGGGAGCATGATAATTCAATACAGCTCATTGCCATGGGCATAAAAGAAGTTTTGATGCCTATAAATATTGGTGTTAGGGCTATGCATTTGTTCATGGGCTTTCCTTCACCTCTGCACAAAAGAACATATGCGCGCGAGCATGCACACACAAGAGTAAGAAGTGGTCACCTACAAACGGTTATAGGCTGGCTTAACCTGAGGTTCTCTTTTTACAAGCACTTTTCTTGTTTAAGTATCCAATTTCAAGGGCAAAATGGAAACAAAAATCCAAAAGGCATAAAAGTTGGTAGGCAATCAGTTCTCTTTCTTGAATTGTTTCTACTGTTCAATTTCCAAGATGGAAAAATAGTTACATGCAAATCAAGGAGGATGAATCTAGACTTCAGATGTCACTTCCATACAGTATTTTACGATTTAAAGCGGCTCTGATGAACACCAATCCTACAAAATTATGCTTCCAGAATGATTCGGCAAGACAATCATCTATGACAGTGAAAAATCAAAGAAGAATTCATGAAGAGAGAGAATTTATCTAAGGGTGCATTTGGTTGCACTATTTCATGATTAATGAATCTAATTGGTGCATAGTTTCATGACATTTATGAAAATTTGGTGCAACCAAACGCACCCTAAAAGATCAGATATTTTATTTATCCCCCCCTCTAAAAAGGAACCTTTGTAAAGGCCAAATGAATTGAATTTCAAGCGCATGGAAATTACTCATTTGATTTCTAATGACACAACTAAATGAAATGAGCAGCCTGTGATTAGCAGTACAAATGCCAGTTCAAAGCTCCAATAATGATTGGAGAAAATTGCCAGGAGAGTAAAAAAAAAAAGTGGCAGGGGTAAGGGGGAGGGGAGAGCAGCTTTAGGACCTTGCATATGGAACAGATCACTTGGTATAAAGAACATCCTCCCATGGGTGGCGGTACAGCGGCTGCTTTAATCTCTTCTGGTCAAATGTGTGCCTGCAAATTCAAGAAAAATATCAACTAAATTTAGAAAACTATTATTTGCATGGTATAAGTTAAAAGAGACCAAATTTCCTGTCAGTAGACAGTTCATAATCTTTTCTATCAGTAAACTTGATGAAAGGGTTTCCAAAAGGATCGAATCCATGTTCAGCTCTTGATTTTCACTGCAGATATTAAGGGTGGCAATTGTCGGGCCTGGAAATGTCTCGGGCCGCAATTTTGATCTGATTGGGCCAGGTTGAGTCTATTCAAAATTTGGCTTTTGCTCAGCCTAGCCCTTGTCCTTTTTTTCTTTTTTTTTTTTGAGAGAGAACACAATTTTTATTGAACAAAAGAAAAGGGCAAGAACAACAATGGCCTGGCCTGGGTCCATTGCCAACCCTAAAGGATATCATGCTAGAGGAATTATAAGATCCCGGCTTATAGGGCTCCATGCGATTTGCTGACATGGAGGACCCCATGTGGGGCCCATGGTTTGGTGATTTAGACAAATGGGCTAATGGCATGGGAGATGCACTCAAATTTCCAGGATTCGAAGATCTCAAGTTCTCAACCTTTTGATCCTGTCCATTTTCCATTGAAGGTGGAAGTTGCTGCATTTTCTCCTTAACCATATATCTGCAGGCCATTAATTGATGATGCATTAAAAGCATCCAATCTGGCATCTCCCACCCATTGGTTGGGCCCATCAGATTGATGATATGGATCACAGAACCATGTCCCAAGCATGTATTGAATCCTGTGGGCCAGCAAACTATACATTTGTGGATGCAGAGGACCCCATAATTCCTCTAAACAAATGCATGGAACAATTAACACAGGAAATGCAAGTAACCCACAATCATATACAGAATCAAGCCTATGCCTAAAGGTCAGGGAGGATCAAGTTGTTGGATGATCATTCATACAACTACCCACTGAAATTGGTGTAACCATCTCCACCATCCATTCAGTGCACATGCCCATCAGTCCAGGCCATTCCCTCCATTTGTGGGTAGAGGTGTTCTACAGACCAAGTTTCAGCGTGTCGTTTGTAGATGGGATCATCCTCATATTTAAGAGCCAAATTGGATATTTCTGACATGGAATCCAACTCACCCAATCAGACCAATCGAACGTGCCAGAACAAAGAGCCCATTCAAATATCCAATCTCGACGATCTCATCAATCTCTTGCTTGTTGAACATTCCACTGCCAGCTAGAAGATCCAAGAAAAGTGACCCAATCGCGCCATCGACGTTGAGGACGAGGTTATTCGATTTTGACAGAGTGTAGGACTCGACTTGAACTGCATATTCCATGTATTTCACAGATGGGAAATGTGTGTGTGCGTACTTCTGCAGTAGCTCTACTCTCTTATCTCTGTTGTCCCCTCTCTTGATCCTAAGCAACAAGCAGAGAACATTTCCCGATTTTAAAAGACCGAAAAAAGAGACTCATATAGCCTGAAAAACGCTGATTAGACTATTGTTTTTATGGAGATGGTATTTACATGGCATTGATAAACTTGTTTAAGTTAAGAGATTTTCTACGTAAGTGTTATAACAGATTTTATATTATAAGGATGCGTAGATACCTGTGTCCAATTCCAGGTACACGGATGCCCTTCTTTTTCATCCCCTCCACGAACTCGAAAGCACTCAGACCCTGAGAAAAACAGCATGGAGATCATGTTTTGTTGTGTTCACACTCTAACAGTAACCAGAGCAGAAAGCATCCTCTATTTTCCCTAGGAAGAGCAGTCATGAAAAAGTACCCATGCTGCTAATTATCCCAACTCACCCTGTCGTATGCATCCTTAAAGTATCGAGCAGCATCATCAATGGCCCCACCAAATCGTGGACCAATTGTAAGCAACCCTGTTTCAGAAATGCATTCAATTTCCAAATCTCATTGCAAGATCTACTCTCATAAGCTTCTTAAGATACTACAGGAAATGTCAAAAACATTACAGTTCCCACTCCAAATTCAACAGTTTGATGAACTTACAATTAAGGCTGTCAATGGGCCAGCTGGGGCTGGAATACTGGGCCTGGGCCTAAAATTCAAGCCTGGCCCATCCTGGCCCGTTTAGGCTTTCAAAAACATGTTTATCATGCATAATGCGGCACACATAATGAGCAGCCCAGATCTTGCACAGAAGTGGGTGGGTGGGCTTGGGTTTAGACCATGCATAATCATTAGGGACTGGACTCATTTTGGCTCAACAAGAGCCTAGGCCAGGCTCAGGCCTAGGATTTATTATCCAGACCAGCCTTGGACAGTCCTTGGTCTGTTGATTGCCCTAATTACAACATGAAGGGAGAACGGGAAATACAAAACATGGGAATGTCATTGGGCAGTTGTAATTTACCTGAGACAAGGCTTGAAACAAGATCCTTTCCAGCCCTTGCTGTGACTATAGTGTTGTGAGCACCAGAGACACAGGGACCATGGTCGGCACATAACATAATGCAAATCTGATGAAACCCACATTTTGGTGAGCTACGGTGTAGAGAAGAAATCCATGTTTTCCAAAAGTAACAAAGGAAGTACTTTGGATATGGTCGACTTATTTTGAATGTTTTAGCAAATAATAAAGGTTTTACCAAAATAAGATATAAATCCGCTCAAAGAAATAGAGGTGTGCTCTATAAAAAACCCCTTAATGATAAACCCACCTCAATGAACTGTGTACAGTAACGAGGAAGACTGCGCTTGAACCAAAGAAGGGAGATAACATCGCCCACACCATATCCCTGCTCAACAATGGTAGACATTGGGACACCGGCATAACATGGTTCTTCACCTGCAAATCGAACACAGAGAACGAGATTCAGTTGTGTTCTTGCTCATGCTCACAAAGGCTTGGAAAATAAAGTGAAAGGTAGAGGGTGGCCTGATTCAAACCTCTGTCATCAGAGATGGTGGAGATAATATGAGTTGGAGCCCGAACTTTCCCACTTTTAATTGCAGAGTTCAGATCCTCAGGTATGGGAGGAGGCTTAACTTCAGGCACTGATGAAATCTTCCCTTCTTCAACCTAAGAGACATGAGAGCATGTGATAAAAGAGAATGTTGCTATAAAGAGAAAGTTTCCATGCAAGCATGATTCCATATGCGTGTAACGTGTTTATGGGGTATGCTTTCCTAATCACAAAAATGTGTCATAAATATGTAGCAGAAATGATTATCACATGGAATAAACTTACAAGTTTCTCAAATGTCTCTTTGATAGCACCCTCTAGTGCTTCATAGGAAGTGGGAACAACTGCTCCTGCTTCCTTCAATGCCTGATTTTTTGCTTGTGCAGACTCCAACTCACCACCACTTTTGGCACCCTAGTTTTGGAAAGATTGTGCGAAATTAGTCAAGTCATCATCATGATCATCATTATCATCAAAGCCTTATCCCAACTAATTAGGGTTGGGCACACGAATCCCGTTGTGCCATTCCACTCTATCAAGGCAAAAAAAAAAAAAAAAACAACAACAACAACAAAATAATGCCAGATGTAAATAGCTTACCGCATGGCCAAATTGCACCTCTGACTTGAACAGTCGTGCACAAGTTCCACTAACCCAGGCAACCACTGGTTTCTGGACACGTCCCTGTTTTAGGGCTTCAACTAGAGAGTACTCATCTCGCCCGCCAAGTTCCCCTAGCACAACCATCATTTTGACCTGAGTTGGATATGGCATCTTGTAAGAGAGGAAAAGTTCCTTGGAATAGGTGGGGACAAACACAATCTTATGAACTTGGATCGAATAATTCATGGTTTAAAGAGTTTAGAGCAGAACTTGATTGCAAAGTTTAAAGGTTAGGAAGTGTATACTTTAGATGGTCTAGGAACAAGGACTGGCCTAAAATTTGGCAGTAGGCTGACAGATTGAGTTTTACAGTTGTAGGATCCATGGTATCTAATTTTTTTGAGTGAAAATGTTAAGAAAAATATCATAGTTTGGAGACAGTGAAAGCTCATTCCTTTATCAGGCCATTGCTCTGAGATGACACTTCCAAGTTTATCCAGTCTGACACAGCATGACCAACAGAATTAGGACAAAATTCAGAGGTTTTAAACCAACGATGACATTAACAACCTTCTCTTTGAACATTCATGTTCAGCTTGCAAGGTTCAAGTCTCAGCTTCAGCCTTCAGAACATGGTTGGACAGTTGGAGCAAGGGATAAGTTTGCTGGATCATGATCATGTTATTGAGGTTGATGCATGCTTTTACCAGTAAAAGTGCAGCATTTAAAGAGTTTATGCTTAAATTGGGTAGATTTTTTCTAACAAGGTCAAACACCAGGATTAAATTTCTGCAAATCCATAGAGAAAATGTAAATACAATCTTCTTCTTTAAAAAAGAAATTAAAAACAAGGCATGCTAGAGCAATTATGTGAACAAATAATTACCTGTGGGATGTGGTTAAACCGCAGGACATGATCAGAAAGAGTTGACCCTGGAAATACATCTCCTCCAATCGCTATTCCTGAAATGTTTTGAAGAGCATTTGTACGAGAACTAAATCCATCTAATACAGTTGCTACCAACATAAGACAGTAAGATCATTGGCATAAACATGTAGATACCTTCATAAATTCCGTCCGTTACACGTGCAATTGTGTTGTAAAGTTCATTTGACATGCCCCCCTGAAATAATAATAAATAAATAAAATCTGATTATCTTTTTTTCTGACAATTAACAGAAATAATCTATACTATATCAACCAAGAGGAAAAGAGATACATCAAGAAAGAGGCAACAAAACACCAATACAAAGTGAATCCCTCCACACAACATGGAAGAATGTTAGTGATCATTAACCTCTCCTTGAAGTATGAGAATATGAGGCATCCATCTTCAAAACCAAGACTGTAATCACATCCACCAAAAGAGATAGTCTACACGGCTCACACTCTTGTGATGTTGCCTATTTGGTTGAGCTTTGAGTCACCCTCCACAATCAAGGGTGTTGAAAGAAGGACAATAATATTGAATGCTCTCTAAGGCCTGAAGTTTCCAGCTCATTCCATGCCACATATGCATGGTGGTCCCAGAAAGACCAATCTTGTCCTTGCCATCATCTCATACAACTTCGCCAATGCCGGCCAACCCAGTGCACAGTGGAACTATGTGCCAGAAGGAATTATTTTTCAACTTTCAACTAAAGTCAGAAATCTGGGGGAGCCAGAGGCATCTTGCTGTGCTAAATGAGGCAGTACTACGGGTTAGGATATGTTGCCACTGATGGAGGATATTCAGTTTCGAGATACTCCCCAATAAACGTGTTTGCATCTCTGTGAAGTGGTACTGCAGGTCTCAAGCAACAAGTGGCCACTTCTCAACTCCTACAACTTAGTTCAATGACTATATCACCTCATCATGCCACTGCTTAAGGAATATCTCATGTTACAAGGATATGAGGCTGATGGAGTAAAAACACACCTAGACAAGTTTGACACACACAAGCTGCCTTACTTAGAAGTGAACAAGTGTGCATAAACACTTCATATAAAACATTTTTATTACAGTTCCCATTATTTGTTAGTTTGTCCCAAAACTAACAACTTAGCTGCATAGAGCAGGAGTGGGAATCAGCAGGTTTGGCAACTGGCTGGGTGGGTTGCAGTCAGCCCAAGCCTAACCCATTTATTAATTGGGCCAAAAAGTCGCCCAAGCTGGCCCATAAACATCATAGATGGCCTGTTCTTGGGTTCAATTTAGTTCAATTACTATGTAATTTAGTAATGAAGAGCTGTAAGCTTCAATATTATTAATCAATGCTCTGAAAACCGTACTACATCATACAATCTTAACGAGTCTGAGATTTAAGTGGTAAATAATAAAAGAGAGATTGTAAGATTTTTATGGTTCTAATAAAATATAGAAAAATATAAAATGATATATATATATATAAGGGATATGATAAAATCTTCTAGGTTCTATTGTTCCATCACACAACATCAAAATAATACTACAGCAAATTCTTTGTACTCAAAATAATACTACAACACATTCTTTGCTGTTGTTTAGAAACAAAAAATAAGAAGAGGAAGATAGAAAATCATTTTTTGGACCTTCAAGTTCCAAAGCTAAAAGCCCCGAACAAATGAATGGAAGCACTCAAATCTAACAATCTATGTTATATTGTCAATAAATATCAAATTTATCAACATCTTCACCTCCAATATAACCATCTTCATTCCATGCACTGTATATTTTGAAAAGATACAAACTCAAAATCCCTCTAATGCTTGATATAAGTGCAATAGATGTCATTTAGGCTTCAGAGGCCCAAATAACTTTGAAAGATAAAGGAAGGAAAATATAGTAATTTCTTAGGCCATGGTTACACAGACAACCATGATCCTTGTTTTTTATTCAGTCAAAATAATTGAATTAAATCATAAGATTCAATTACAATTTTTGGAAAATTGAAATCAAACATAGCGTTCAACTCGTAAATCATAATCTTTTAATAACAATTGTTATTATCCTTGTTATTGTTGTTGTTGCTGCTATTTTCATCATAATCATAGTGAAATTTGATGGAAGTTCCACTCATTGTACCTTTTCCATTTTTTTAAGGGTGTTTTTTTTTTTAGTACCTATACTTGCCAAGTTCTCATTGCATGACTTGAATTGGGAGTGAAGGGGTATTGCCCTACCTATCGCAGCTTGACCATCAAAATGAAGAGAAACAGTGATTACATGTTTACTCCACAGCCTAGTAGCAATGCACCAGCTGATTCCAGGTGGGTGGCTGATTGTCAAACTTATGCCAAGCAACCATGAGAATTCCTGTTTCAAATCTTGATGATTTGCGAAACAGGATTCTTAAAGCCAACCCAAATAGCAGAGACAAGGCTATAATGACGACAGCAACAATCTCTGATCTTGGTTTCTACACTTTTCCTTTTCAATAATAAATTCTCCCAGCCGATAAAAATATTAATGGCACATAAATATTACTATTGGCCAACCCCAATTATTGGTATAAGGCTTAGGTGATGATGATGAAATAGGACTATTGGCCACAGTGTCTTGATGTTCCCCTTCTTTTTGTAAGTTGTATCTAAAATATCTTAAAATTAAACTGAAGCAAAATGCTCATAAAAAGTCCAAGTAGCCCAACTCAGCACTGTTCTTAACAATTTCTGAGTGACATTTGGATTCAAAAACCCAAATTAGACATCAGGTGATTCTTTAAAAAAAGACCTTTCAAAGAATCTCACAAACATGTCAAGCTTACATAAAACGATGCTTTTCATGCAAGTTCAGTATTATAGAAAGAGATCAGAATTAAATCATGTCCAAGTTTGAGGAATTTAATATAATTTCGCAAATGAACTTTGAAAACATTCTTAGCGTGTGCAATTTGCTTTGGAACATAGAAATGCAATTTCCAGGACAACATAACAACAACCAAATTATAAATTCGCATAACACAGTTCAATCTGAAAATCTCCTTAAAAACAAAAACAGTAGAATCACATTGAACATACTGTCTGATGACATGAATGCAGATATAATCGAGCAAAGGCTTAGAGCAAGAACGTACAGATTTGGACACAAATCCAACAGATCCAGGCCTGTAGAGCTTGCATTGAATTATATTGTCAATTGTCCCTGCTGTGTCACCAATTTTGAATGCTCCAGCTTGAATGCCTCCGACAGTAGCAGGGCCAATAACAACCTGCAATTACCATCATTTAAAAAAATACATATATTAAGATCTGATATGAGGTGAAATTTGCCAATTCCAACAAACTTTGGTGAAGAACCAACTGCAAAATACCATGTCAACTGGAAATATTATTCAAATTTTCAAAGAATTTATTATGTAACATTGCTTTTGATTTAACCTTAAAAAGTGTCCAGAATTTTACATGATTTTACCACCTTATTATTAGCCCGTGCATATGAAATCAACTGCTTGGTATCTGCTTCTGGAACACCTTCAGCTATTATAGCTACAACTCTAATGGTTGGCTGCTTCAAAGCAGCCATGGAGGACGCAGCTGCACTGTAGATGTATCAAGTGGAATTACTATGCAGACTAAATTAGAGATTTTATATATATATATATATACAGGACATTAGCATGTCAATTCCTAACCAACCTTCTAAATGATGCAAAATTGATAAAGACATCAGCAGTTGGATGTGCACCACAAGCTGCTTCAACGCTACAAGAAAAAATTCAAAGCTGAGATTAGAAAACTTGTAGTTCCTAAGATGTGATGAAAACATACAAATAATTAAAAAATGCATACTCAACCCAACAATTCATTGAAGACCATAGCAGACTGACTTGAGACCCATGATCTCACCTTGTCATGCACATATCCACTTAGCCAAATTTAAAGTATCATAGAACATTTCATATATTTGGCTTATTATATGGATAACTCAATATTGTATTTTATCTTGGTATTATCAAAGAAAACATTATACTGTAGATCCAGTACTAATTATAATTATTTGATATCTTACACCAATTTACTGGGCTAAACATGTATCGGCACGCCTCAACACTGGGTGAAGTAGCGACAGGACACCACTCTACAGATAAGCAAGCTGCAGGGTGCAGCAAAAAGATGACTAGGTCTTTTGTATTGTATAGACTGCTAGAGCTATTCAAATTGAATCATTTAGGAGTAGACAAATCAGAGACACAAGGGGTGGAAGTAGGGACAGAAAATGCACTTGTCAGGGGGTAAGTTGCACAGTGCAGCAAAGAGATGGCTACTCGTTTTGCATTGAATATGCTACTAGAGCTATTCAAATTGAATTACACTTCTCTTGAATGAAGAAAACGTATATAGATATTGACTCTCATGGGTAGGAAGACTTCAGTTATCCTTACACAAGGATGAGACATCCAATATATTTGCAAGAGACACCCAAAGACCATCACTTTTTCCTCACTGGTAAGCTGTCACTAGAGGTGGGCATTTCATACCCGATCCGCCGGATCCGACCCGATCAGACCCGATTCGAACAGAACCGACGGTCAAGATCGGGTAGCAGAAACAAGATCCGAAATATTTTCGGATTTGTTGCGGATAGACCATGTTCCGACCCGACCCGACCCGGAATCCGACCCGACCCGTATATATATATATATATATATATATATATATATATATAGATATATATATATATATAACTTTTACCGCCTAAGAATTGAGGTTCGACGCCAAAAAATCCCGCCCAATCTACTCTCTATTTCTCTCTATCTCCCTATATCCGTCATTCTCTCATTCTCTGAGGGATATATGTATAAATACCCTTTTTTCACCAAACCTAAAACTCTTTTTACCCTACCCATTTTTTCCCCAAAACTCTCCCGCCCGAGAGAGAGAGAGAGAGAGAGAGAGAGAGAGAGAGAGAGATGTGTTTGAAGTAGGGAAGCTGAGTGTAAAGGTTGTGGAGGCTCCTGAAAGCTCATCACTTCCAAAGCCTCTATTAATCAGCACTCCAACAGAGCAGGAGAATATCCAGTGGTGGTTTTCTTCCATGGCTTTTGTCTCACCAACAGCTGCTACTCTGCCATCCTTCAACACGTTGCTTCTCGTGGATACATTACAGTGGTTCCTCAGGTTTATTTAAATCTCTCTCTATCTATCTGTCTCTGTCTCTCTGTTCCTGCAACTCTTCCTCTCCCTCTAACCAGGCGCGGATTAGCTACTGACAGGTTAGTAGCCAGAGTTGCTATCGAAGTAACGTCACTAAATTTTGTGGACCCCACCATGATGTATCTTTTGTATCCACGCCGTTCAGCCATTTAGAAAGATCATTTTAGGGCAAGATCCAAAGAATGAGTTAAATCCAAAGCTCCAGTGGACCCCAGCAGAGAAAACAGTGGGGCAGTGACTCCCACCATTAAAAACTTCTAAAAGCCACGAGAGTCTCAGGTCAACCTGATATTTGTGTTTTCCCTTCTTTCACGTCGTTTTTTACTTTTGAACAGGCTGGATTTCAAATAAACATTATGGTGGGCCGTAGGATAGTTTCAACGGTGGGAATCACTCTCCCCACTATTTTTCTGTGGTGGGTCCATTACAAATTTTTATCTGCTTCCATCTTTGGTTCATGTTCTAAAATGATATCTCAAAATGGATGGACGGTGTGGATACAACACATACATCATAGCGGGGCCCACAGAACTTGGTGACGTCACGTCAGTAGCTAACCCGCGGCCCACCCGTTCTTACAACTCGGAGCTCGAGGAGCGCCAGTGCCCGTCTGCGCACGACACGTACCTAGACCGGCTTGTTGTAGCCTGTAGGCACCGTCGTGTCAAAACGGACGTCCTGCGAAAGGAAGTTCCTGCGCTAGGAACCCATGTGGGACCCACTGCTATGTTTGTGCGAAATCCTCCCCTTCCATACGTTTTGTGAGTTCATTTCAGTGCATGAGGCTAAAAATGAACCGTATCCAATGCGCAGGTGGGCCGAAAAATTGATAATTAAACCTCCACAGTTGAAATATTCATGGGGCCACAAACGTTCTGAATCATGCTAATATTTGTTTTTTCAGTTCATCCCAGTAGGAATGACGTTATTAACGGTATGGATTTCATGTAAACATCACCGTTGAACCTAGGAAGGTTTCAACGGTAGGAATTTACCTAACCACCTTTTCCTTTAATACGGCCCACTTAAATCTTCGATTCTTCTCACTTTTGGTCTCATGCTCTAAAATGATCTCAACAAAACGGATGATGGATTCCTGAAAAACAACACGGTGGCCCCACATACGACTCAGCACAGTAACCTTTTGTGAAAGGCTTTCCTGGAAATCCGTGTCCCCTGCTACTGCTAGCGTGCCGTGCACGTCAAGGTGAAAATGGATTGGCTACTCCCCCTCACACCAGACCCTGGGCTGGTGGTCGGTGCTTTGTGGGCCCCACCATGATGTATATGTTTCATCCATTCCGTTCATCCATTTTTACAGATCATTTTATAGCTTGATCCAAAATATGAGAGGTATATAAATCTCAGATGGACCACACCACATAAAAACAATAGTGGTTGGATATCCATCATTAAAATTTTCCTAAGGCCCACTGTAGTGTTTATTTGACATCTAATATGTTTATTAGGTCATACAGGCCCAGATTAAGGGAAAAAACAAAAACCATCTTGATCCAAAACTTTTATGGTCACAAAATGTTTTTTAATGGTCAAAGCTCATTTAACACTGTTTCATGTAATGTGGTCCACTCAAGATTGGGATATAACTCATTTTTGGTCTCATGCCGTAAAAGGATCCGTAAAAATAGATGGACGGCATGGATGAAACACATATATCATGGTGGTTCCCACAGAGCACCGACCACCAGCCTAGCCAATTCGCGTCCCGTCAAGGCTAGTTGTACCTCGAGCTCCGAGTTGTACGAATGGCTCAAATGAGTTCCATATTACATGGGCCCCACAATGATGTATTTACTATATCCATACCGTTTATCTAATTTTTGTTATCATTTTAAATAATTTGAAGAAAAAAAAAGATTCATATTTAAAGCTCAAATGGACCACACCGAAAATAGCAGCGAGGATGATGATTTTCACCATTAAAAATTCCATCCTTATCTAATCTGATCCGACTCGGTTTCTTTGCCCGAGTCGGACAAGGTTCGGGTCAAGTTAAGCATAAAATGGATCTGTTCGAATAAGGTGCCCTGTACTCGATCCCGGTTCTGATCGGATTCGGATAAGCCCCGGCTGCTTTCGGACATAACCAAGTTGGACCAAATCCGATCCGACTCGGTCCGTTGCCCAGCTCTAGCTGTCACTCACTGACAGTGGCTTGTGTGTCATACAGTGGTTAATGCCAGAGTGCACTCCAATACATTGGAGAAAGTTGTACTACTGCTATTAATACTTGAATAATCAGTGAACTCTCATAAAGAAAACTACCATATCCTGCTAGAAAGTTTTAATTGACACACTATAAAAAATAAAAGAGTTAGCATCAGATTGTTCGTAGTGATAATTGTTTAAAGATAATAACAAGCGTCTTCAGCTTAATTTTCTTAAGGCAAAATTGAGTTGACCAAGATCTATTGGATTACGCCAAGCTGATCAAGTTACGAAGAGAGCCAAATGAATCAACGGACTTGGTTACGTCTGAAAACTCAGCATGTGTCATAGACTCATAGGTCATAGCTTTGTGAAGTCAAACTACGCAAGTCAAGATCTTTGAAATAATCATTGAAAAAAAGAAAAAAAAAAAGAAAAAAAAAAAGAAAGAACAGCACCTTGAATGAACTGGTATGGCAATTTCCTCCTGACCAAAAAATAGTTTCTGAAATCCCTCAGCACCGGGGTTAATTATTCCAGCAACAGAAGGCGTTTCCCTCCCTGGTAACAAAAAATTGGAAATGATTACCAGGGTACCAGCTTATTTCATATTACAGAAACAGCCATCCAGAACGACTCCAAAATCGTATGAATGCATGCATCAAGATTTAATGCAGTTAATGAACAACAAGAGAAGCTATACACACCACAAAGGAAATCAAAGTCAAGCATGCGTTGGATGGGAAGTTGCTTGTAGTTGTAGAATAATGCTTGTGTATTCCGTGAGAATAGTTGACCAGTAGCCATGATGAACAGAGGCACTCAAAGCAACCTGCAAATAGAACCAGGGGTTTTAAATTTTGATTAACAAGAGTGAAAAACTTAGAAACAAAGGTAGACTCAGGTTGAGTTCTGACAACGAGGACAAGTACAAAAGTAGTACCAATGTTTTAAATAGCTACGCTACATAGCGTGGCTTAGCCTCGATGCTATGTGGCTAATGAAAATAGCTTAAGTCGCGTGTAGCCTACACTACATGATAATTTATGTACGCTACGTGCTACATCGACTACGCTATAGGCGACGTAGCCCACATTACTAATTATTTTTCATTACAACACGAAAGTCAATGTTTTCAATGATTGGTTACAAATTCCTATTTTCAATAAAAATTACTTAATCTTTTCAATGTTTTTAGTAAAATAATGTGCAACAATAGTAAATCAATTTCATTGCTCTTTCTTTACGTTTAAATTTAATCATTGCCCTTTCCTATTACTTTAGGCCGCATTTGGGTGCACCAAATATGATGAAATTTTGTTAATTTCATTATTAATCAGTCTAATTTGGTGCAGAATATCATGAATTGGTGCAACCACATGCAACCTTGATTAAAAATCTAGAAGTAACTGGTAGCTTACATCTCATGCTTCAAAAAGGTGAACACTACACTACACTCTATTCGCTATTTAAAACACTGGCTTATGCCTCACACTTCAAAGAGGTGAACATTACGCTACACTCTGTTCGCTATTTAAAACACTGAGTGGTAAGATCACATATAGGATGTTTCAGCAAGAAGTCAGCTCCTATATCTTTTGTATGAAACAAACACTGGAAAGAAATAAAATGCCACCATTAGCTTTATTGTCAATTTTATTCTGTAGCAAATAACCTCTTTGTTGGACACTTAAAAAGGTTATTTTCCATATTTTGACATGAGAACTCTCGGGTCGTCTACTGGCCCAACAAAATTAGCTTATGCAGCACAGAGAATTGACATTTTCCTGTTGACCCAACATTACACAGATTTTGTACTGTTGAACGGATAGCAGAATGTAACTTGATTCTAATAAGAGAAAAGAGTACCACTCTTGCTTTCTGAAACCCTATAAACTAAAAAGCATATGAATTGAGTTAATAGAGGCAAATCACACAATCTCTAAAGTTGTTGCCACATTCAACATTCTCATGCTCTGCTCAATATCAGAGAAAAGCTGAGAACTAATAAATGAGTGAAAAGCTGCAATTTGCTAAATATGTTATAGTTGTTAATGCATAAAACAAGGTAAAAGCTGGGAGGAGGAAGATAATGCAAAAAATGAACACATAGAGAGTGGGTACATTAAGAATCCACAGCCAGCTTGTCTATAAAGAATCAGTGAAGTGGACCAAAGATATCAAACCTGCAGGGAAATTTTTTTTGATTCTAACACAGTTTTTGCAATTTCAGTTTCAAATTGCAAATGAATAGAATACCAATGCCGGCAAGACTGACACCCAATAACCACCCTTTACAAGGAGTGTTAGATGTCCAGCGAATGAAATATTTCAAAATGACACCCTTCAAAATGGAGAGAAAAAAGTATGTACAGCACTAATAATATCCAATCACCCTTATAAAATCCATCAGAAAAAAAATGCCTAATTCCTGTAAGTTTGCTCCAGATTCTTAAAGAGTGACAGTTTGCAACAGAATATAAAAAGGCAGATCTTAACAGCATATTCTAGTAAAGCTAACAGATGAAGCTAAATTCCAGATCGACTACATTTAATTACAATGTTTTTAGATAAATAATCAATTATAGAAAGGTATTCTACAAAACACAGAAGAAAATTAATAATAATAATAATAATAACACACACACACACACAAAGCAAAACATTCCAAGAATGCATAAGTAGATCTTCAATATGTGTGGGTTCGTGTCCTTACCTCAGTGGTAGACTCTGAGGAGTTTCAACATGAGGTCTTGGGTTCGGTACCCATAGGTGGTGAAATCCCACTATGGCGTGTGGGTGTGTGTGTCAGGTGCGTGTTTTTTTTTAAAAAAAAAGATCTTCAATGTGACAGAAAAAAGGGAACTCTCTAACATGACAAAAATCTGTATGCGACTATAATTTTGGGTAAAAGATCTGATTTCAGTTAGTACAAAAACCCGATTGTAGTTTACTTATAAAAGGCTAGAATTTGCCTTGTTATGTTCCCCCAGCATCCCTCTTGTATTTCTTCGTCTCCCTTCATTCTCTGCCATTTTATACCATACATCTTAACCTCTCTTCATTCTCTGCCATTTTATACCATATATCTTAACCTCTCTTTATTCTCCACCATTTTCCATACTTCTTCACCTCTCTTCATTCTTCATACCATACCTCCTTCATTCTCCCTAGTGGCCATCTCTAACGTTGCTTTCTGTGATCTTGTCCATCTTTCCACATGCTCAAAAGTAAGCTGATCTTGGCTTCCCTATCTTCATTAGAGACTGCTGTGATCTTGGCTTTCTCCACCAAGAACACGAAATTACAGTCACATACAAAATCTGTACATGACTGCAACAAAATTATAGTCACAGAAAGTAG
Organism: Magnolia officinalis; assembly: GCA_021015155.1. Taxonomy (NCBI): domain Eukaryota; kingdom Viridiplantae; phylum Streptophyta; class Magnoliopsida; order Magnoliales; family Magnoliaceae; genus Magnolia; species Magnolia officinalis. The sequence continues at coordinate 4,292,168 of JAJHSJ010000013.1, forward strand.
CACGGGAGACGGCTACTGTGGAGAATGAAGTAGGTATGATACAAAGACTGAAGAGCGATGAAGAAGTGTGGTACCAAATGGCAGAGAACGAAGAGAATAAATAACCAGGGTACGAAATGGTGGAGAACGAAGAGAGATGAAGAAGTATGGTACAATCGAGTTTCCATACTAACTGAAATCCGTAACGGATCTTTTTTCCTGAAAAATTTTAGTAGAATGCCACCGTCCGTAGTGGGTCACACGATCACCTAACCTGTGGCCCCACATGTGCCAATTGGATCATCAGTAAGCTAGTCATGTACAGATACATCCGGACCCTATTAACTTCTCAAACCCAAAATTATAGTCACATACAGATGCATCAGGAACCTATAACTTCTCTGTTTAGAGATCTCCTTCATTGCCAAAAATTAAACTTTTATTAGATAATATTAAGAAAATTTTTCAAGAACAAAATTCAATAAAACCTGATATACTACGCCACAAACACTGCTTTCTTCACCAAATCACACCATTTCCAAAATAAAAGGGCCAGGAACAGAGAAATCATTACCAGATCCGATCGAAATCACACAATTTTAGCAAATACAACCAAAAGAATCAGACAACCACAATCTCAAACAGACCGAATTCCAGATCTAACACTAGAAACACTAAAAAATCACACAAAGGCCACCACCAAATCAAAAAATTCCACACATTTCAGACTCTAAAACAAAGAATCCAAATCATGACCTAGCTAGAATCACTCCGTTCGAACATTAAATCACTTAAATTCGAGAATAAAGCACAAATCTCACACCGGAATCAACCACAGACGGTCAGAAATCCGGAAATCCATGGCCAGACGGACAAACAACGAAGAATCGAGAATAACAAACTACCTGAAATCAAATCAAAGAGCTTCGCCTCGGAGAGAGAGAGATGCAAAAATCTCGGAAAGATGGAGGCTTTTATAGAAGCAGATAGACATAGAGAATTAAAACATTCCAGCTACCAGAGAGAGAGAGAGAGAGAGAGGGTGAGCTGATCACGTGGTGGCGCACGTTAGTTAGTTCACGACTGTTGGATCTTCTTCTTACAGGGGATAGGGGAAAAATGAAACCGGTGTTGTTGGAAGAGTAGATAGATCCGAAGGACACATTTCAAACCTGCGGTATTTCTTAAAATAGCCGTCCTTTCTAGTAATATTACTAAAAGAGACTGTTGCTTTTCGGAAATTTTATCAAAACACTACCTAATTATTTAACTAACTCATTAAGTTTTTTTTTTTTTTTTTTAATTTAAAATTTAAATTTTAGGTGCGGAATTTCTTTGTGGTAGTTAGATGAAGTTGGTTGTATTTTGTAAATGACAAAACTACCCTCTTAGAGAGAATTCCCATTTCAATAAACAAGTGTTTACAAATCAAATGTTAGAATTGTTAAGAAAATATGATTTTGGGATTATGTATTAGGGATGGTGGGTTCCACAATTTAGTTTAATTTATACCAAGTGTTTCAAAGGGAAGTGGATTGTGTGCTGAGTAAAATCTGTGGGGCCCACTGTGATTTATGATGTATTTTATCCACTGACGTTCATCAATTTCAATAGATAATTTTAGGGCTTAAGCTAAAAAAAAATGAAGCACATTCAAAGCTCAAGTGGAACACACCACAGGAAATAATGTGAATTGAATGTTTACTATTGAAAAATTGTTGGGGGTTTTCCCTTCGTCCATTTATAAGTGATCTTATGAATCGGTTGAATGACAAATAAACATCATTGTGGGCCCTAGGAAGGTTTCGACGATGGAAATCATTATTCCCACACATTTTGTGATTTGGTTTACTTGAGCTTTTGATATGCTCTAATTTTGGACTCAATCCTTAAAATGAGCCTAAAAAATGTATGGATGACGTGGATAAACCACATGCATTCACGATGTGCCAAACAAAGTTCACTCAATTGATAAAAAGGTATTGAATTACTAAGTACACAATCGGATTTCATTTCATATGTGCTACCTAAATAATTTAGGGTAATTGAGATAAATACTCTAATGTATGATAAGGATGGGAGACTTAGAAGATTAAGATGGAGAAAAGGGCAGTATACACATGATTTGGGTAGGAATTTAGTTGTATGTGGCCTATCCAATGCTAAATGCAGAGGCGCATAAGTTATCTAAGATAATCTTTCTTTCTTCCTTCTTCCATAACCTGAGCTCTTTTTATTTTGTTTAGACATGTCACATGGGTACTCTCCATGTTAAAACTCAAGGAGTCTACCACTGAGCCATGAGTAAAGAGCCTCAAACCCATTACTCCCTTCATACATTCCAAGGCTCTAACCATTTTGCTATTTAAGATCTTTATTTTTATTTTTTTTATTTCCTATAGATGTTCTTTGATATGAAACCATGTCATCAGTTTTAATAAACAAATATCCATTAACCAGATGTTGAGACTGTTAGATTAATATCATTTCGAGGGCTATAATGGGTTCAACTATTTCTATGGTTTGGATTTGAATTCAGTCACAGAGTGGGATGGCTCTCACTTATGGATTCATATGTTTAGGGGTCATTTTACAGAGTTCCTTGGACATGGTTCTCTACAAATATCCAAATTTCGATGCTATTACCCCTGGATCGTTTGAATTATATAAGAATAATTATCAATTGTAGTTTAAATGGTTTGTCGGGAAATCCACAAGCTCGATCGATATTTAAAATGGACTGTGATTATGGATCTCGATCTATTAGTCTATATGGCATTCGACATAGGATTGCTCCTGTCCTAACTAAAATGGGGATGTAGAAACTGTTGATGCAAATTTATGATGCGCCTTCCCCTCGTACTCGTCACCTGCACAAGAGAGAAACAAAAGAGAGACCCTGGCTCTCGCCCGGGGAACCTTCGATGCTTAAGTCACTTCTTAGGCTAAGGAGAAGGCGTTTTTGGAGTATTGAGTTGCGTACCTTTCACCGAAATGGAGGTTCCTTATTTATAGGTGTGGGAGAGTCCTGCCGTGCAGGGATTCTCTTCCTGAAATCATGGAGATTTGATTTTGGCCCGCTTTTGGTTTCCATCCGATCCCGAGACCATCGGGATCGAGGATCCTTTTGCGAGATATCCGGGACAGTGTTTTCATTTACACCGTCTTCCTTTATTCGGCTCGACCAATTCCAACTCAAATAACAAATGAGTCTAGGCTGGCTTTACGGAGATGAGTTTTTTGCCTTCGATCGGGTGGAACAGTCTCGGTTTGTAACCATCGTCCTTTCCCATCCCATAACCGACAGTGTAACTGGCTTAATGGTGAATCGGTTTTCATTGTTGACCGTGTGGCTTATAGCTTTTAGGCCTCAGTCGGCTCATGCTGACGTTGCTAACTCATCAACCGAGCTAACTTAATTCGTCTTATTCTCTCCACCTAATTGAGTGCATGACATTGCCTCGGACCCAACTGTTGCCTCGAAAATCCTGGACAGTGTCAGTAGAATTGGTCCGTTCCATATCCGAGTCTCTGGACTTAGCATATTTTTTCCCCAACAGAAACTATAGTCATTCTAGCTATAACTAATCAAACTTGATTAGAAACACCCCAACATAAAGGACTAAATGAAACTGAATAACCATGTATAATTTATGATTGGGAAGTGGCATACTTTGAAGGAAGGACCCAATTCTACTTCGAGAGATATCACTGTTGGAGAAATTCTGTTGTAAAGATGTCATTGACTATTGTTTCACTCATTCATTTTAGACTGGCAAGTCCTTCATGGGATGGATGGTCCTCAGAGAAAAAGGATCATTTTCCTAAGTTATAACCACTCTAGGCTTTTCATCATTCATGGTGTATTCCATTCACTATAAGTTTGTTGTTTTCTTCTCCCCTTATCTAAGCTCCTTTTGTGAACTATAATGCGGAATTGTAAATGACCGTGCTATGCATTGAGTACAAAGATTGAATAAGTTGAATAAACGATGCACTTGAGATGTCATCGCTGTAGGCTTGATGCCACAGTCTTCCTCACCTTACACCCTTTAGAGAAGCACCGATGAGAAAATATTTATGTTGTATACAAGCTTGGGGACCTAGACCTATTTATATATTTTATAGGATTAAGAAGTTTAGACCCATCAAAACTCCTGTCCTCAAACAAGTTCCACATGAATATATCAATCCTAGTTCAACTAGAACATTGTGCGTGTGACACAGTTGTAGCGCACCACCCTTACATGATTTTGGATTGATTACAACTTGAGTGGGGTCTACTGGTGTGCCCGATCATATCATCTAACCTTTAGGGCAATTCAGACCGTTGATCAATAAGGCCCACCTTATAGAATTCTTACACCTCTTATTTAGAGTGCTTTTAGCTCCTGTCAATTAAGGAAGTCCTTTGATTTCGGAGCTCCTCCTCTCCACTCATAGCTCACAAACTTATCAATATAATCATTTTCTTACATTATAACCACTCTAGGCTTTTCATCATTTATGGTGTGTTCCATTCACTATAAGCTTGCTCTCTTCTTCTCTCCTTATCTAAGCTCCTCTCATGAACTATAATGCGGAATTGTAAAGGACCATGCTATGTATTGAGTATAGAGATCGAATAATTTAAATAACTTGAATAAACAACATACCTGGGATGCTATCGCTGTAGGACCTTACACCCTTTAGAGAAGCATGGATGGAGAAATAGCTTCTGTCGTATGTAGACTTGGGGACTTAGAACTGTTTATATAGTTTAGAGGGTTGAGGAGTTTGGAACCCATTGAAACTCGTCTTTAGTCCAGCTAGAACATTGTGCATGTGACACAGTTGTAGTGCACCACCCTTTACACGATTTTGGATTGATCACAACTTGAGTGGAGTCTTGCCTGATCGTGTCATCTAACCTCTAAGGTAATCCAGACCATTGATCAATAAGGCCCACCCTATATAATTCTTACACCTTATTTAAAGTGATTTTAGCTCCTGTCAATCAAGGTAGCCTTTGATTTCGGAGCTCCTCCTCTCCACTCATAGCTCACAAGCTCATCAATATAACCATGCGGGAGACCTCCACTAGCCTATTTACTCCCAGTGGAGTTGGGAAGTGCAAAAATGGACAAGTCCTCTATTGAATTAAATGGAGTGGGAAGGATAGATTTGCTAATAAATTGAATTAGCAGGAGGGAGGATGGCCCACCTTAAAACAAAGGTTACATTATTTAATTTAAGTTGTCCAAATAATCATTGTCACTTTAGATGTCACAATCCAAAATTTACAAAGAACTAATGGCTCTTAGCTACTGGTTTACTAAAGATCCAATTATCATTGGAAGTTGAAAATATTCAAGGGACTTCAATAAATAAACATTGATCAAGAAAGCTTAGTGTTGTTTAGTCATCTAGTTTTGGATTTATACCCGCTAGATAGGTCTGATAGTGAATGGCCCACACCACATAAACAATGTTCATCGAACGCTCACCATTAAGAACTTCCTAGGATCCATTGTAATGTTTCTTTGCCATCCAAACGAGTTGATTAGTTCACACATATCTGGATGAAAGGAAAACACATGTATCAGCTGATCCAAAACTTTTGTGGCCCTCAAGAATGGCCGTTCAATCACCACTTTCTTTTCTTGTGGTCCACGAGTGATTTGGATTGCTTCGTTTTTAAGCTCATGCCCCAAATGAGCTGGAAAAATGGATGGATGATGTGGATTAAACACATACATCATGGTGGGCCCCACACCACTTTTCTAGTACTGACGTCCGCCCTGGTTGTCCAATCTGTGGCCATCAACTATTAGGGCTAAAAGTCCGGCGAGTTAGGTCAGGTTGGTGCTCAACCCTAGCCTCACCCACGGTTCCTATACCTCAACCCTAACCCAACCCAACTCAATCTCGGGTTAGGAATTCTCAACCCAAGCCCAACCAAGCGGGCTCAGTCGGGTTGATCTGGTTGGTCGGGTGTATACGTGCTAATATTTTCGTTATTACATTAGTCTATTATATTTCAATATAAGATTTATTATATATATATATATATATATATATATATATATATATATATGATTTTATTAATTATATATGTGATTATTCATCATAAAGAACTTCATTTTATTTTTTATTTTTTTTTAAAAAGCCAAAATATAAGACAACTACTCATTTAAAAGTCATGTAGCATAGCACGTAATCTATTTGGGAGAGAAATCCGGCGTATCTTGTTAGCTTGAGTCCTTGAAAATGATGTGGACAAATGAGACCCAATATCACTAGTGTGCCTTCGACACAAACGATCCACACTCAATTATAATTTATAAGTAATTTATATATTGATCGGGTTCGGGTTGGTCCGGGCAACCCGAGACCTCAACCAGAGCCCAACTCAAATTTTATCGAGTTGGTGTTTGTATAGCTCAATCTTGAGATCGAACCCGATATATCCTGCCCAAGCCTAACCCAATGTCGGGTCATGACAGTCACGGGTCCGTCGGGTTGAACACGCCTAACTTTCAGCCCTATCAACTATACGCTGTAAACCTGAAAGGGTGAAATGATTACCACAGGGGAAAATCTATCAATCAGGTTGTACCGTGCACAGGTTTTCCCTGACAAGTGAGGCCCATGGTTGAGTAATCCAGACCACTGGTCTGTTATGTCCAACCATGGATAGAACCATGTGTGAAAATCTCCTCAATATTCAATATGATAATCTTAACCCTTTGATTTCTAGGCTAGAGATATTAAGAAGAGGAACACATCAACCACCCACATTCAACTGATAAGATCTCAATATTCGTCTCTTGGGGCCTCCCAATTTGGGATGTTTTTGGGACATGATCCATCAACCGTGGGACTCAACAGACCAACGGTATGGATGATCTAACAATGAGCCCACTGGCCAAAACTCAAAACTCGAGTGTACTCTGTCAAGATGCGTGCAAATACGGCTGTCAACGGGCCGGGCCTGGGGTTGGTCTTAACCCGGATTTCCAACTGTTTCGGGCCGGCCCAATTCGAAATTCTGATTTTGCAGACCCGAGCCCGGCCCATTGAAACTCCTAGGCCGACCACCATGCACTGCTGCAAAGGGACCCGAAAACTTCCCTCCTTGGCTTGATTTGCACGGCCGCAATTTTGTCCCCAAGCAGGCTAAAATGCGCCGATTATGTATTAGAACCGACCGTACCGTACCATGACATGGCCATCCTATTACCGTCCACGTGGTACGATAAACTATGATCAGAACCGTATATATAGTGGAATAACTATGTATGGTGGATGGTCAATCGCATCTAAAGATGTTCTGATGTAGAGCGGGTCGCGAACAGTTACATGGCCAAGATGGATTAGAAAAGGCCCGGTCGACGACAGAAGTGATTTGGACCATCAGACCTTTAAGCAGGCGTATCTCGCAATCCGGGATGAGTTAGCCGACGAAAAATATATGATTTTGAGGTAGAACGAGCTACTTTAGCCAACCAACCCCGCTATGCAGGGTTGCGACGCCCGGAATTGCGAAAAACCCCTGGATTGACGGTCGTTTCCCTATTTTAATTTCAATTTTCTATAAATAATAAGTTTTAGTTTGATTATAACTCTTCATCCGTTGGGCTTTAGGAGTTGCGCCCAACGTGAAAAGAGCTTAGAATAATTACGAGAACGGTTTGGTGAAGCCAAATAGGACACTTACTATTTTTGGCTGAAAACCTTGCGTATTAGTAAACATCACGACCGTCTATAAATAGTAAGTTTACTATTTATAGTAAGTCGCAAATTCTAGGAGTTGTAGTTGTAGTTTGATTCTGATTTCTTTCCCATTGCTTGGTACCCCTATTTAAAGGGCTGTGAACTCATTTTTAGGAATTAATTAATCAGTTTCGAATTTATTAGAAATTATTTCTGTTTTCTGCTTTCTTTCCTCGTGGATTCGAGAAGTCTCTGTGAGGAGTCCAGAGAAGCTCCGTGGATTCGGAGTATTTATCCTCATCACATTCATCCCTGCGTCATGTTCCTAAAAATTTGATTAGTGGTCTTCAAATGAAGGGTTAACTGCAAAGAAGTGGATGGCTAGAATTGTTTTATTGATATGATCGTTTATGGACCATCTAAGGCATATCTGACAAGGTGGATGGTTGTGATCAAGCAACCGTGCTTTCAGGCCCGTTTGGAATGGGTGAAATCTTAGAACCGCTATGGAAAGGATCCTAAGCAACCTAAAAGAGAGAATACTTTCCACCTGCTTAAAGTATAATAGTAATAATGTTTTGACATTTAAAGCACTTCATGGAGGGTTCGGGGTTCTAGGGTTTAAGGGGTAATAGGTTTTGTTTCAGGGATGAACATGATGAGGTCGATCACCATCTTCCTCAAGGATAACTATTTCAAATCTATGGAGCTTATCTGGACTCCTCACAGAGACTTTCTAAATCTTTGAGATAAAGAAATATAAAAAATTTTAAAATATATAAAAGAAATTTGTTAATTGATTGATAGATGAAATAAACAAATCTACAACCCTTTAAATAAGGATACTAAGACTAGGAAGAAGTTTAAGAATTAAACTATAAATAAAACTTACTAAAATTCGTAACTTATTATAAATGATAAATTTTCTATTTATATATAGTAAGTGTCCTCTATGGCTTAACCAAGTTAATCTCTTAATTTTTCTAAACACTTTTCATGTTGGGCGCAAAAATATAAAATTCAGCCGCCAATATGATGGAATCTCTCAAATTCGGCATGGGCAACCCGGCATAGCTGGGTTGGTCGGCTAAAGTAGCTCATCCTACCCCAAAATCATATATGATACGTCAAGTAACTCATTCTGGTTTACGAGATATGCTTGTTTTAAAGTTCTGACGGTTTTGATGACTTCTACTTCTGATGAGGCCTTCTCTGATCCATCTTGGAAATAAAAGTGTCCACAACCCGCTCTACATCATAACTCCATGAAAATGTTAAATCATAAAAATAAAGTTGATCCTGCCATCATGTGGACCTTATATAAATTTGAAAGTTTTTGTGAGTTGATAAGATAATTGGATTACTCATTTGACACCTAATGCCTTATGATGGAGGAACCTTGATGTACAAGTTGGATACTATCAAACTTATTGGTGGGACCCATCTGTGGAAAAAAAGAGCTTCTAAGGTATGGTATTTTTCATCAGTTGGTGTGTATTCTCCTACCATATAAGATACGGTATTTTTGTCCATTTTTATGTATTTTCATTAGTTAGTGTGTACTTCTCTACCATAAAAATAAAAGTTGATTTAGATGGACCACCATATAAGTTTAGATATTTTTTGGTGGGCATGATAATTAGACTTCCCATTTGACATTCGATATCTTATGGTGGAGGAACCTTGATGTACGATGGTGGGACCCATGTGTATAAAAAATCTTTCAGAATGTGGTATGTTTTTCAGTTGGTGTGTATTACTCAACCATTAAAATAATTAATAATAATAATAATAAAGATGATCCGGTCTAGCCATATAAATTTGGAGGTTATTAGGTGGGCATGATAATTGGATTACCTATTTAACATTTAATGTCTCATGGTGGAGGAACCTTAATGTACAAGTTGGATACCTTCAAATGTGATGGTGGGGCTCATGTGTGGAAAAAAGCTTCTAAGATGTGGTATTTTAATCATTTGGTGTGTATTTTTCCACCGAATAAAATGTGGTATTTTTGTAAGTTGGTGTGTACTTTTGTCAGTTGGTGTGTATTCTTCTACCATAAAAATAAAGTAAATTTAATTATCATTTGAACCACTATATAAATTTGAAGATTTTTAGAGTGGGCATGATAATTGGATTACCCATATGACATCCAATGTCTCCTGGTAGATGACCCTTGATGTATAAGTTGGATGTGGTCAAACATTATGGTGGGACCATTGTGTGGAAAAAAGCTTCTAACATGTGGTGTTTTTGTCGGTGTGTATTCATTTACTGTCTAAGATATGGTATTTTTGTCAGTTGGTATACATTCCTCTATCATAAAAATAAAGTTAATCTAGTTATTATGTGGACCACCATACCAATTTGGAGGTTTTTAGATAGGCATGACAATTAGATCAATCCTCATGTTACTGCTCCATTCCATGCCCCCATCTCTCTTTGTGATACAATCTCACTTACCTTGCAGTTAGACTCAGTCCCGCATAAACATTTTAGGCTGGGCTTGGATTAGAGTTGTACATGAGTCGAGTTAGCTCAGGCAGCTAGCTTGACTCAACTCAAAAAAACACAACTTGCCTCGGTTCGAAATGAGCTCAAAAAATTTTCAGGGCAAGCTCGAACTTGGCTGGATCAAACTTCAACTCAAATTGAATTAGCTCGGTAACTTGGTTATTTTGATCTTGATGATGCTCGCCAAGTGTTTGATGAAATGACTCAACAAAGTGTTGTTTTAGGTGCATGCATTCTTTGCGGGATCAGCTGGTAGCAAGAAATGTATGAATACCTGTAAAGTATTGTTATTGTTTTACATTATAAGATTGTCCTCCTATCTTGATTTTGATGCCGTTGAAATCCCTGTAAAGTATTGTTATTGTTTTACATTATGTTAGAAATTGAAGATACGCTCTATATATTTGAGTAAATGTCATCAAGGCTCAGACTCGGCTTAAATTGACCCAAGTTGCCAATCGAACCAAGTTGAACTGGCTAGTAACCAGGGTTGAGGACTGAGCTGAGCCAAGTTCGAGCTGAGGTTAGCTACTGGCGAGCTGAGCTATTCAACCTATGTACAACTCCAGCTTGGATGGGACGATTTTAGTACATCATTGCAAAGTACGGCTTCGGCCTATGTTGAACAATGCGGCTGGGCTTGGTTGGCCCGGCCCTAACCCGGCTGGTAGACACCCCTATGAGTGTTGTAAACATGGGTACATGTCACAATCATCAAGCCACCTACTGTTTAACTTGTAGCCGTCACTTATAGCTGGTCCAAAAATTCAATGGGGAAGTTGGATTAGAGCTTTGGGTGGTAGTTGCCAACAACTTCCACATTGATGACTTGGTCTTATGGATCTACATCCCTGTTTTCACACCTGATGGGTTAATCTAAGCCATCTGATTTTTCTGGTTGAATTTTTCTGACCATTTTTCCTTCACCATCCATTTTGTGGTGGACAGCTATGATCATTGGCTAAGTGTCTTGTGGTTGATTTGACAGTTTATATGCCATGGCTAAGAAGCCAGTGATCGGATGGCAGCCAAAGTCCGATCGACTTGGTGGCCCACCGTATCAAATGGTCCGTAATTTCGAGCCTCTACTCTAGTGGTTAATTCGTAATTTTGATGTAAGTGGCATTTTAGAAGTTAGTTGGTATTAGATATAAAAGACGGACATCTTCTCGTCGTACCCATTTTTTCAGAATCAAACGGTCCAACCAGAAGAAAGAAAAAAAAAAAAAAAAAAGTGTCCGTCCAACTTAAATCAGTGGGACCCAGTGTGATATACGTTTGATATCCACTCCGGTCTTAAATTAAGACAGATCATGTTATAACTCGAGCCCAAAAATCAGACAGATCTAAAACTCAAGTGGGCCACACCACAGGAAACAATGGGGATGGAAAGCTCCTCATTGAAACTTTACTGGGCCCACCGTGATGTTTATATGCCATCCAACCTGTTCATTAGCTGAGTCAAACCAGAAGGATGAAGTAAAAATTACAAATCTCAGCCGGACACAAAACTTCAGGTGGCCCCACCATGATGTATGTTTTTCATCCACTCGGTTCATCCATTTTTACAGATAATTTTAGGGCTTAATACAAAAAATGAAAGGGATATAAATCCCAGGTGGACTACACCACAGGAAAACAATAGTGATTGTATATCCACCATTAAAATCCTCCTAAGGCCCACTGTACTGTTTATTTGACATCCAATCTGTTGATTGGATGAAGGGAAAATAAATAAATATCAGCTTGATCCAAAACTTTTATGGCCACCAAAAAGATTTTAATGGTCGACATTTATTCAACACTGTTTCCTGTAATGTGGTACACTTTAGATTGGTATATACCTCATTTTTGGTCTCATATCATAAAACGATCTAGAAAAATAGATGGACGGCATGGATGAAACACATACATCATGGTGGGGCCTACAGAGCACCGACCACCAGCCATTGGCTGGTGGCAAGGGGAGTAGCCAATCCGTTTCCATTATGGTGGGCCCATGGAACCTTTTGTTGCTGGCAATTCAGTCGCCCACAAGTTGCTGCAATGCCAGTGAATCAGATGGCTTCAGGCCAGCGCTGTTTGTTTGATTTAAGTATGGTTAAGTCAATGATAAAAGTATAATAATAACTTATAATAATAATTTATGCTGAGTGTTTGAAAAGATGGGAAATTGCACCTAGAAAATTAAGTCAAACTTACCCTTGTTTTATCATCAAAACTTTGTGGACCATGCTATGACGTGTGCATTGTATCCATACTGTCTATTCATTTTCTCATATAACTTTAGGACATGAACAAAAAATGAGGTAAATCCAAAGCTCAAATGGACCACACTATCAAAAATAGTGACTTCAACGGTGGTGTCATTATTCCTACTACTCTGTACGGTGTGCTCCATTTAAGCTTTGGATCTACCTCATTTTGGGCTCATGCATTGAAATGATTTAGCAAATTGACAGATGGTATGGACGAAACTCATACATCATGGTGGGGTTCGCAAATTCTACCTTGTTTTTTGAGTATGAGATTACCAAAAGCCATAGATGCCAACATCTTACCTTGATGGTTTTTGAAATTTGCTATGATAATTAATAAATGCTTAATTCTATTAAATTACAACTAAATATACCATAGCAAATGATTGGAATCTAGTCGACATGTGATTAAAATTGGACCATAAATGAAAGGGTTACACTTAATTTGACCTTTTAGGAGTGGTGAATCATGTGCGACCCACTTCCATCCAATGTTAATTGTAAGATGATCATATTCATGGGAATTATACTGATTGTGGACCATCCATCAGTGATTCTAACTGTTCATATGATGGGTGTCGCCTTTTATATCCTATGTTTTCAAATTAGAAATCCACTTGTCAAATATTTGGCCCTTTTAAGGTTGATTGTGAACCATTGATGTATTTTCGTAGTCATCAATTTTTTGATCACCTAACCAAGAGCTAAGATTTCCAATCCAAAAGAGTTTCAATGGTGGGGCCTATTTGATTATTTGGTTGAATTAAATAAATTATTAACATTAAAAATAAAAAAGAAAATAAAAGAAATAAGATAGAAAATTTATAAAATTGAGTGAAGACGTGACATGAGTCACACTGCTTGAAATTGAATTTGCTCTTCTTGTACAATGTCCTAAGTGGAATAAGTTTCAAGAGCAATCAACCTCCAAGATACAATGAGTATGATCCGATCCTAACAATACACTCACTATACGCTAGCTCGAATCACTTGCGGTGTAACTCGAAGTGTTGAGTTAACTCAGTAACGAACTCAAGAACCAAAGCTTCTTAAAAATAAAAAGAACATTGAATTTTTCATATGAGAGCATAAATAATTTTCGATAATTTGCAAAATAAAATGTGCTGAGGTCAAAATCTGGATCGCCCTCCACTTCGTGCGACGCTCCTCGAATGGACCCTAGTCCTGCACAAAGGGTGAACAAAGGAGATCCTGGCTAAGCCGGGGGACCCTCTGATGCCTAAGTTAGGTCAAGGGAATCGTTTTTATTGTAGGGTGGAGGGAGAGTGCGAGATGTTGCGTACTTGTAGGATGGGGTCCTCATGTATTTATACCTGACTGTAGGATGGTCTGGATCCGTCAATCACGGTACGATTTGTTCAATCAGGGAGATTTTCGGATCAGGGAGATACTGCGCGCAATCTAAGGATCCATGCTCCATATTCTGCGTATCGTGCATATCTGCAAGCGAAGTAACGGGCTATGTTCACTTATGGCAGTTTCTAAATTTGGCCTGATGGGTGCCCGCCTCGGAATGTGAAGTCGGCTCGGACCTTCAGGCAGGTACCGCTTAGAATAGTAGTCTTCGTTGGATACCTTCTGCTCTCGGAATGTCTTGTAATCTGAGCCGATCTATTAGCTCGGAGGATGTATTCTTCGGATCGTATCAACATGGCATCAGACCTCAGAATACCAAGGGACTTGGATCTTTCCATAACAAAATGAAAAGCCTTTATACAGACTTCGAAATGGTGCCTTAAGCACCCTTTTAAAAAGGGTTTAGTTCGTTGGGTTTAAATTCAACAGATGCGACCAATCAACTAGACAATTTTATCTGTTTCAAAATGAAAAAGCGTAAGTGTAAGTACACTCTCGCAGATGCCCAAGTGGTCGTTTGGCACCATGGATTTGAGGGGATTTCAAATCCCATGGTTGTTTGGCATCACGGATTTGGGGGGATTCGAGGGGATTTCAAATCCCTTAGTTATTTGGCAACATAAAGTAACTGGGGTTTCAAATCCACGTGGAGAGCTTGGATTATATCTAAAATCCTTCATAGAGTTGCATGTGTAATATGTGTGTCACCATACTATCATTCCATTAGGCACATGGCCAATTAATGATATCCCAAAACAATTGGATTATCAATTGCATCACTATAATTACTTTAATATGATGATTAGCACCGTCCAAACATTGTCCATGTAAATCATTGGTTAAAAATCGTTGGTTAGTGTAACACCCCGGATTTTCGAAGGCCGTGTAAGAACTCGGCTCGCGAATTCCCAGGTGTCATGGATGCTCTAATGGACTTCATATTTTGATTACATTTAGATGATTCATAAACAATGGAGGATTTAACAAGGCATGAAGCATAAGTACGTCATAAAGCAGTATTAATTGCTATTAAATATAAAAATATTCAGACAACGAATCAAAAATCATCTAAATAGGGAACTAGTCCCACCCATACATGACCCAAAATGACTAGGGCCCTGGTCCATACCCCGCAGTAGCCCGAACTCAACTAAAAGGATCCGTCGAAAGTCTGGAAGTAGAGAAGCTCCTCTTCCCTATTCTTGCTCACCTCGCTCGGTTCGTCGAGCTCCGCCTCACCTGCATCTAGTAAAATGTCTGGTTGGTGTTTTAAAACATCGTCCTAGAGTGGGAGTGAGTGATCAACTTAGTGGGTGTTATTAGTCTTAAGTTATAACAGACATCAGTTATAATATGAATTTAATGAAAAACATTCATCCATAAACAACTAACTATTCTTATTAATGCATGTGTATAATGGATGATACGATGCATGCCCTCGCCACAACACTCCCTCGAGCGACTCTATCTAATGATCGCATATGGTCAATACTCCCTCAGAGCAACCTCGACTGCCGAGTCGCCACTCTAACTAGTGCGATATAATGCGATCGTGTTAGCCGAGTTCTTAGTTAAGTTCATTCATACAGCAAGTTGGGGAATTTGATACACCCCACGTATCAAATGCCCTAAACTAGTTGGGAGGCCAAGACCCCCTAACGTGTGAGGCCAAGACCCCGCGATCCTTGATCCCGTCGGGTTCCCCGTCCCCGACTTCAAGCGCACGGGGAGTACTGAATTATGGGATCACTCGCGGTCACTACAGGGAGGCGCGTCACCCCAGCGTAGGCCGACAGCTCAGACACAGTGTCCCATTCCACCATGTCCAGCTCATGAGACTGCAGATCGATATTCAATTCGTTATTGTTAGGCTACAACGGTGGTAGGGTGTTCCAGGTTCTATACATATGTGAGCAAATAGGGTAACAATCACGATTGGCCAGTGAGTAGGCTAGATCGCACGAGCCAGGCGAGCACGCGACGAATGACATCGAGCGCAAAAGGCCCATGTAGTCGAACTATTGCCGCCCACGCCCAAATCCATGAGTTTAGCCTCGGGTAGCCCTATTGATGGGACTACCGTATCCTCTCATGTTTCCTGACCAACCCAAGGGTTTGAGAACAATTCATAGCATGCCAACCATCAAGGTTATCAACTATCATAAAAGTATCATGTTCGCATACTTCTCAACGTACGATTCAAATACTCCTAACAAGCAAGCTAAAACATCATGAACAAGGTGCATGTGAATAGTGTGGATTATGAAGGAAGTTAAGCACTTCCTACACCTCAAGGGATCAATTACACAAGAGTAATGAATCATGCACAACATGAAGCAACACATATGAGAGGAAATCGAACAAACATGAGCATATAATCATCCATACACTAAATCATGTGAGAGGCAAGATCAATCATCAAATGGGAACTAAACATGCAAATCCACACAATTTCAACAAACATATCATTCCTAGGTTTCCTCTAGATTCTTCGATACAACATCCCAAATCAACAAAATCATTAAACTCCACTATAATTAGTGCTAGGCCACTTAAGGATAATAGTCTGCACCTATGGATCGTTGGAGACTTGGAAAACAACCTAGAAGCGCTGAACTCGGCGTCGATTGCCCGGAATCCTAAGACAATGAACTTGCATGTTAGAATCTCATGCAAACCCTCATACACACAAGGGTTTCAAAAAAAAAAAAGGTGAGAGATTTACTTATACAATCAACGGAAGCAATTGGGCGGTCATGGTGGAGGATTCGTTGAGGAAGAGGTGAGGAGTTGCAAACATCGGACTCCCTTGGCCCCACTTTGATCTATAGCCCACCTTCACTCTCCCTTCCTCTCTTCTTCCTTTCTTCTTTCTCCCTTTTCTCTCTTCTCTCTTCCTTTCTTCTAGGTCAAAATTGTATGGGGAGAAGGGGTGCCCAACTGAGGCCCTTTTATAATGCCAGATTTGGGGTAAATGGCCCCAAGGGCTAGGTTTTTACTATACTAGACCTATGGGAGTGTCTTTCTAAGCTCTAGGGCCCACTATGGGGCATAGGAGTCGACACCCACCGTTGGATAGCTGGCCCTAATGATGATTTACGTATGTATATGATCGGCCCGCCATTTGGATGCGCCGATCGACAGATATGATTAGAAGTCTGTTTAACGGTCACCGATAGTCGATCGGGGTCGTGGCTATACGGATATGAGCAGGAAAATATTCTTACTCCACGTGTGAAGTTTAGTCGTAAACCAACAGTCCGAAATCCTCAACTTTGCATAAGAGAGGACGACCCAATTCACTTAAGTTCCAGCTCCTTTCTTTAGGGTATTTGCACTTCTCATGCACTCGTCCTTCGGCTCAAGTTGAGCGGTTCTGGACAACACTCAAGTCTGACTCCCGCGATGGACGTCAAGCCTAGTAAGACAAACATTACTTTATAATTTTGAAATTAGTGGTCCGCCAATGAGCAGTCTAGAGCTTGTTCGAAAAATCGGGGCATTTTTAGAATGAATTTGGTAATGAGATTTCTCGTGGGCAATGATTAGGTTTTTGATTAGTTATGTTTATAATGTGGCCCATTTATAACTAGTGAAAATGGAGATTTGATCATGATTACTCTAAACCATCGGTTTTAGGCTAAAAGAGTAACGAAGTTGATTTGGTCTATTAGTTAAGATCTGGGCCTTGTCGGACTCGGCTTCGGTTGGATCTTTAATTTAGTTATGATTGTCTTGATTTATTAGCGATGGGTCTGTTAGATTTGGGCCCTCTGTGAGTGAATCATGGAGTTAAACTTGATGTTAAAGTGATCGGACGGATTCGTTGGCTTCCTATGGTTGATTAATCGGACTTGTGCGATTCTTTACTGGTTCCACCCGTGTATAAACTAACATTGAGTGATAATGGTCAGTAAGTGACAATATAAGTTAATTACAAAAAAAAATAATATTAATAAAAAAATAAAAAAATAAAAAAATAAATGAAGAATTTTTGGAAATCTAAAACAGTGAAAATCCAGGATGTTACAATTAGCCACTCGGACAAGGTCTTATGCATGTGGCCCATCTGAGACGTGAAATTTCATCATTTTCGAGCTAAGTATATATTTCAGCGGGCTCATTACAACTATTGGGTCAAACATTAGAAACGTCACTAATTAGATATACTAAAGTTGATTTAGTAATTAAATTCAAACCCTTATAAATATATTTTAGCTACTTTTGGATTAAAGTTGATTCCATCCAGGGTGCCAAACACAAACGGAGGATTCCAAATCCAAGGGGTTTGGAATCTAGGGGTTCCAAATCCACCTCCCAAACAGGCCTAAGAAATCAGGCTCATCCACTCATTAGGTTGGCCAAACCTGCATCTTGAATCAGACCAGTCAATGAGTAGACCGGCATTATTTTTGGGCCAGGTGATCTTCATGGTAGGGCCCACCATTTTCATGGTTCAGATGGCCAAAAGCGCTATAAATTGTCAGGAAAAAAGGTGGGTGCATGATAAGTTAGCGTAAAGCCGGCAGGCTGTAGGTGATTAGTCACCGTTAAAGCATCAAACAAATGATAATTGCAGGTACATTCAGTGGGTAAGTAATGCTTTTTATCAGAAATAATCTAGCGGAAGTGATGTGTGGGGCCCACCCATTACTTGGGTGGGCCCCACTGCTAGTTGCTCCCGTATACGTAACGCCCACGTAATCATAAATACAAAAAATTACTTTCAAAGCCGGCAACCATGGGACTTGGATGGTCCCAGGAAGACTTTAACACGTCTATTTTCTATTTACATGCGTGTGGGAGCCTACACATCCACACACAGTCACACGTGACGAATCATAACACGTGTGTGAGATCTAAAGCTTCCATCATGTGAGATACATTGCTTAGATCATCGAGTCTAAAAATCAGGCTGTTTTGTATCTCAGGTTGGACACATCTTGCCAAAATAAATGAATTGAGAAAAAGAAACATTTCTAACCGTTAATTTACTTTGTACATTGTAGCCCACTTGAGGATAGAAACAGTGGTTTTCTTTGGGAAAGCTCGGATCTCACAGAAATGTTTCATATTTGCACGTCTGCCGGCGTATGGATGTGTACGGTTCCACGCGTGTGGAATTTGCGAACTCTTGCTTACAATGGCATTTTTGCAATTCCATTAAAAGGAAGGGCATTTGTCGGAAATAACAGGGATCTCTCATTTCCGGTGTAACTACCCTCCCGCGGGCGCGCACCTAACTCCGTTCGCGCCATATCTCTCCCTCTCTCTTATAGTTATCCATCCAATCACGTTAGGCTATTTTTACGACTTTGCCCCTCGTAGTTGGGAGAATGAGAATCTTACTCTTCTACGCGGATTAGACACGTACAGGTTGAGTATCGAGTCGGCTACTGAAGTGACGTCACCAAGTTCTGTGGGCCTCACTATGATGTATGTGTTGTATCCACATTGTCCATCTATTTTGAGATATCATTTTAGGAGATGAGCCAAAGAATGAGGCATATAAAAGCTGTAGTGGAAGCTGTAGTGGACCCCACCAAAGAAAACAGTGGGGAGAGTGATTTCCACCGTTGAAACTATCCTAAGGCCCATCATAATGTTTATTTGAAATTCAACTTGTTAATGTTAAAAAAGACACGAAATAAGGGCAAACACAAATATCAAGTTGATTTAAAACTTTTGTGTTAAACTTTTGTGGCCTTTAGAAGTTTTTAATGGTACTCGTCATGTCTCCTTTGTTATTGTAATGGGTTCTACTTGAGCTTTAGATTTAATTCATTCTTTAGATTTGCCCTAAAATGATCTCTCCAAATGGATGGAATGTATAGATGCAAAACATACATCATGGCGCGGCCTATGAAATTTGGTGATGTCATTTCAGTAACAAGTCCGGCTAGTCAATCTCTCAGTTGCTAATTCGTGCCCCTTGCTCTTTTGGACCTAAATCCACAACCAAGGGGAACGGATTGGCCACTCTCCTACCACCAGACTAGCCAATGGTTGGCGGTCTGTGCTCTGTAGGCCTCACTGTGATGTATGTGTTTTATTTATGCTGTCCATTTATTATTTTAGATCATTTTATGACATGAGACAAAAAAATGAGGTATATCTCAATCTCAGGTAGACTACATTACATGAAACAGTGTTGAATGTACATTGACCATTAAAAACTTTTTGGTGACCATAAAAGTTTTGGATCAAGCTTATATTCTTTTCCTTCATTTGGGTCTTTACGGGGATTTTAACGGTAGATATCCAATCACTATTGTTTTTATGTGGTGTGGTCCACCTAAGATTTATATCCCACCATTTTTGTGATCAAGCCATAAAATGATCTTTAAAAATGTATAAAAGGCATATATGAAACACATACATCAGGGTGGGGCCCACAGAGTACCGACCACCAGCTACCCGGCTGGTGGCAGGGGGAGTAGTCAATCCGTTTTGGCGACAAGATCCCACTCGTTGACGTTAACATCTTTGAAGCCTTTCCAGGGTGCGATGCTGCATATGCATGAACATGGAAATTCTACACGTGCCACACATGTATCATAATCAACCGTCCAAATACTGGGCCCTATTGTAGATGGGGTGCCTGACAAATTTTGGGTTGAACGTAAGATTGTAACTGGGTGATCGGTGGAAGAAATTTTTATGGTCCAAAATCAACAAGCAAATGTCCATTAATATGAGGTTAAGATTGCGTAATAAAATCATACTTTTGGATCCATAGCCCATCTAGGTAGGCCCCATTATTTGAACAGTGTATTTATTTATTTTGAAGAAAATGTACGTCACACGTGCAATGTTCGTTTGCATTTTTACTAAGTATATGGTCATTTCACTTTAATTAGACAGTCGTGAAGACAAAGTAGGATCATTTTTTAAAAAATTAGGGTTATTTGTGGCCCACAACTGTATTAACAATGTTGTGAGTTAATTCTAAACTATTTCCTTCAGTGTATCCATACATGATGAGTTTTGCTTTCAAAATTAAGTAAATGGCATGAAATTAAAACTCATTTCATATGGACATCTTGGATCTGTTACAAGACGATCTGTTGGACCCCACACAAGATGTGGGGTTCAATAGGTGGGTTACTTGCGCGGAAAGGCCATTGAGCATTTTCTCTTTTTTCTAAAAAGTTTTGTTTTTTTTCACCAGAGGGACCATTTTGGCCGTTAGGATCATTGTCACCTCCGTGGCACCCACTCTAGCATGCATCCTATGTTAATTCCTCCATTCCGACGAGCTCCTAAGTTTTTTTTAAAAAAGATTTCCTTCGATGTAAGCTCTGCTGGGCAAATGTAAGTTTACATTAGGATAATAGTGGCTTTTATATGTTGTAATTTATTTTTTAAGGTATTAATTACGAGAGTTTATGGAATGGAGGAGGGTGTGGTTGTTTATTTTATAATTATAATTATTTTTATTTTTTATGACATTGAATGGTGAGAGTTTATGAAATGGATGAATTTTGTAATGAATGAATTTTGAAATAAAAGCATGCTTTAATGGATGAATGATGTAGTGGAAGAATGTTGAAATAGATGAATAGGCATAACTGTCATAATAAGGGAGTTATAACCATTATCGTTGGATCGATGATCCACAATACGTATCGACGATGCACAGTCTTTGATGAACTTTGGGCCCACTTTTGAAAAATCAAATGATTTTTCAAATAAGATAATTCCAAAACCATTTAAAAGTTTATCAAATTATCTTTCCAATGAATACAAGATCACCTAAATCGAACATATAATGACAGAGTTATAGCCGTTTTCGTCGAATTGGGGATCAACGATCCACAATGAGCATCGACGATTCACAATTAATATTAGCAATCCTCATTGAATATTGGTGATCCAAAGTTAATATCGACAATCCACAGTTAATATCGATAATCCACAGCGATTATTAGCAATCCATAGTGAATATCGACAATCCACCATACAACATTATTTCATTTCAACATTCATCACATTTATCAATTACAACATTTTTCTATTATAAAATTAATCCATTTCATAAACTTTTACCATTCATACCCAATTTTTTTTTTTTTTTTTTTTAAAAAAAAAATTATAAAAAGAACCACCACATGCCCTCCCTTTTACAGACTCCCACCATTGATACCCATAAAAATAGACAACATATAAAAGTCACTATTATTCTAATATAAACCTAAATTTAGCCATCATAACTTTTACGTTAATGAATGTGGCCAGAAATCTTTTTTTTTTAATTACTTAAAAGCTTGTTAGAATGTAGGGAATGAAACCAGAAGCTCGTCAGAGTCGGTGCCACAGAGGTAGCAACGGTTCTAATGGTTAAAATAGTCTCCTCTCTCGAAAAAATAAAGAATAAAGAGAAATAAAATGCTAAATCACTTTCCCGTGAAAGAGACCCACCTATTGAGCCCATCCTACATCTTGTATATGGCCCATTGGATCGCTTTGTAATAGATCTAAGCCGTCCACATGAAATGAGTTTTAATATCATATAATTTACTTAAGTTTAGGGCAAGTTTATTGTAAAACTCATCACGAATGGACCACACTGAAGAAAATAGTTTGAAATTAACTTATAATGTTAATGCAACTATGAGCCACAGACGACTCCATTTTCTTTAAACGACTCTACGATGAATCCACAGTTGTTCAATTAAAATGAATGAATCGAATAGGTCGAAAGGTAGCCTCAATCGTTAATTCAATGGGACCACATCTCTTTGTCAAAAGGCTCTCTCAACTTATGCAAAAGGCTATGTTATGAGAGAGCGAAAAAGATCCAAAACCTACCCAAAAGGCTAAAATAAATATGGCTTGAAATTCTAATGTCATCACTTATAATAATTTAGGACTATTTTAAATAATAACACGCGTAATAATCCTTTGAGTGTCTTTGGTTCAGTTAAGCAGCAAACCATTCATGGTTCCGTGCACTCCATGCCACTCGTGACTGACCATTTGATGGGACCCACAGGATGAAATGTCTCAAACCCTCAGCGAATCTGGACCATCCAAATCTGTACATCGTAGTGATTCTTTAAAATACTAGGCAATCAGAGCTGGGACCCACATGATGAAGGTTGCAAAATGTAACCGAATTTTTCCCTCTAATAAACGATGTATACACATAGTTGATAGACCATTTGATGGGACGGTCACGATCTTCCAAGCGATTCTCAAGGGAAGCATGAGAGTATATTTGCAGGATCTTAGTTCTAGATGGCCCTTAAACGGATGAAAAGGACCGTTCATCCGGAGTTGCACAATGAATTATACATTGCAATAATTGCAACCATCAAATTCATTCGGTAGACTGTGTCATTGAATGTGAACCGTTGGCTATCACATGGTACTGTTTTGACAGCTGTCTTGGCCTTTTCTTATCCTGCACATGACACACGTGTACAAAATCCGGACCGGTCACCTACTAGTGGACAGGGCATCCGTCAGAAATCACACTACTCAAATGATCGTAGCCATCAGTTGCAGGATTTTAAATACTCGAGAACTGATCACCTACACGCAGCGGTACCACAAGTTGCGGTACAATACCATCATTCCCACCAAGATACTGCTTGTGTAGGTTATCAATACCATGAAAATGGTAGGCCCCGCCATGAAGATGACCCTTCTGGAGAACGAAGCTCATCCACTCACTAGGTTGGCAACATCTGTGTGCTGAGCTATCGCGTCCGTTGATCATTGATTTCAATGGCATGGCCCAACTGATGATCGAACCGATCTGTTCTTCCTGATAGGCGATTTTTACGGTGGGGCCTACGATTTTCCCGGCACTGATGCTCTGCACAGATGCATGTTGGCCGGAAAAGATTGTACGGTGCTGCAAGTTGTGGTACACGTGCACCGCTGCCACTCGTGTCAATGGCATATCTCGCTAGTGGACGGTGTTGTGGACCCACCATGATGTATGTGTTTTATCCACGCCGTCCATCCATTTCGCGTTCGTTTTAGGCCATGAGCTGAAAAATGAGGCACATCAAAAGTGTGTTTTCTCTAAATACAGGGCACCAAACGACTGATTTGATTCCATTTACACCCCAATCCCCTCAAATACATAGAGCTTTACACGAGTCGAGTTTGCTCGGTCAGCTCGCTCGATTCAACTCAAAAAAAAGCTCGACTCGCCTCGGCTTGAAGTTGGATTCGAACCCAGTCGAGTAGGTTTTTAGAGCTCGAAAAAATTTCAAGCCGAGTTTGAGCTTTGCCCGAGCTCAACTCGACTCGGATCGAATCAGATCTATGACTCGGTTATTTTGATATGAATGTTACTCGCCAGGTGTTTTAATGAAATGACTCAATGAAATATTGGCAAGGAAAGAGTGGATATGCTGGTTGTTTGATTTTGATGCAGCTGGCTGAGTATTTGATTTTGATGCTGCACGCTGGGTGTTTGATGAAATACTTGTAAAGTGTTGTTACTGTTTTGCATTCTATGATAAATTGCATTCTATGATAAATTTAAGATGCATTTTAGGTGTTTGATTAAATGCCAGTGGCTCGAACTCGCCTGAGGTGCTGATCGAGCCGAGCCGAGCTGGCCAGACAAGCTCGAGGACCAAGCCAAGCCGAGTTCGAGCTGGGGTAAGATACTGGCCAAGCCGAGCAGAGCTGTGCCAAGCTCCACTCCGATCGACTCGTGTTCAGCTCTAATTATACACCCAACTACAAGAGGCCAAACAGCCCCAATGTTGAAAATCACATTTAATGTCCTCTAGAATCTCAATCCAAAAATCTGGTCTCATGGGCAAAAATGTCCTTAGCTCCTCCTGGCTTCATCTAAATATAGCAATGGAATGAGTTTCATTGATGGAGAGCAGATGGGAGCGTTATTTAGCTGTATAAAAGTTGTAGACTTCCATTACTGAGGTGCAGGGAGGGGACGCCGACCTCAGAAATTTTCATATGCCATCCAATCTATTTAAATAGGTACCCCACTACTAAGATGAAAGTACACTGCAAATAGCAGGCCATTTTATAACTAAGGTGGGCCACACCACCTGAACTAAGCTATTTTTGGGGTGATTTTATATTATTCTCCGTGGCGTGGCCCCACCTAAGTTTTGAATCCACCTCATTTTTGGCACTGAAACAAGGTACAGTCCACTCACTGGGTGGGGCCCAATACATTGCCCAGATAACCAGTGGCTCTTCATCTATGCATGACTTACATTAATGATGAAATAGATGGGAGCGTTAATTAGCTTTACAGGCTGTTTCTAGCCACACACTCGCCTTCACATAGATAGCACACGTGCCAAACCCAGCACGTATGAGACAACTAGGTGGGCCCCACCATGCAGTTGACCCCGTTCAAGAATCTGGCACCTATGATTTTCAAAAGAGATGCTTCAAGACCCCTTTCATTTTGGCTTACCTATTCGTAATCACCGCAGCATTTTCAAATTAACTAATCACTAGAACACCCTCAAATCTCTCTTCTTCTTCTTTTTTCCTTTTTTTTTTTTTTTTCATTTTGAAAGATAAAACATCTTCAAATTAACTTAAATAATTACTGGAACGTGCAGTGGATTAAGTGGGGCCCAGCCTCACCCAAGACGGTGCGGGCCATTACTGGAGGGCCACGTTGATGTATGTATTCTATATCCATGCCTACATTCATTTTGCCAGATCATTTTACCGATGAGCCCAAAAATGAAGCAGATCCAATTCGCAGTTGTACCATACCATAGGAAACACTGGGTGATTGAGCCACATGTAAATTGTTTTTTTTTTTTTGTTCCTTCATCCGGGTTTATGTGAATCAACAGGTTGGATGGCAAATAAACTAAATAAACATTACTGTGGGCAATAGGAAGTTTTTAATGGTAGGGCATTCAATCACCACTGTTTCCTATAGTATGATCCGCCTGAGATTTGCATCTTCTTTATTTTTGGGTTCATGCCCTAGACTGATCTGGAAAAGCAGATGGATAGCGAAGATATAGAATACATACATCAAAGCGGGCCCCATGGTAAGGGCCGCACCTAATCCGCTCCGGCAGTTAGGGAGGGAACTGTATCGTAACTACCGCACTTGCACGCACAACAGGTGGTAACTGGCATGCATGCCTAAGGTGGGACATGTGCCAAATCAGAGCCATTCATCAGGAGGGGATCAAGGCAGACACACCTTAACTTGAAAATCTGGTAGCCAACTCAAAAAAGACGGGCATATGAGAAAATTTTACAGTTGAAGGAAATGAAAAACATCCATCGGATGCCAAAGTATGTGTGTGGCCCATACTATGAATGGAATGACCCCAATTCAGCAGCATAGCATATATTCAGTATAAGATTTGCTGTAAAATAGCTGACAACATGCAAACAAATGCAATTACAGAGAGAATTTGAAGCCCAGAATAATAATTTACTGACCATGCGATGTTCTGCTCAGAAATTAAAGCCAGGAGAAATTCATATGCTACAAAAGGGAATTTTCCCTTTGTTACAATGAGAACTAGATCTTAGAACATGTCAATACCCTTTTTCTCGCGAACCCAAGAAACAAAAACAAAAAAGAAAGAAAAAAAGAAAAGAGAACAAACGAAAACAATGTGAAAAACATGTAGAAAAGCAATACACTAGACATCTACAATGGAAGTATTTGCAAGTCAGGTATTTTATCCAACCTGTTTTCAGTATTCGCTCTGTCGTCATGAAGAATGAGGACCTTCAGTGTACCAGATTCCCTCAACCAGGCAGCGACCACAGGGCCTGTCGATGTAAACCGCCCCACATTGAACTTGGCAACATGGAAAGGGGCGCCCATTCCGTCAAGAAGTGCTTCGATTGCACGCCGAAGGGTGCTATCGCCAACAACCTTGCTGTGTTTTCCCCACCCTGTCAAAATGCTGTACAGAAACAGTAGATTGAAACTCAAAAGGTGGACGAATACCTAGAGAAATAGCCAGTGAGATGATATGCTGATTTTAATGGCATTGGTTTTTTAGAAATTTCTACTGAATCATTGTAAAGGAGTTTCTACCTTATTAACTTCGGCAACTCATGGCCTTCGAAAACAACGGAGCGTATATTGAGCAGCCACGCATGAACCATTGCTTGAGCAGCACCGGAAGACATAAGATGCAAATCCAAGCAAGAATCACACCATGCATTCTCCCAAACATGCCTACGTTTCCCTTCGAGCACAACCAACTGTGCCCCTTGTCTCTGAAAAACAAGGAAAGAGGCAATGACTTTTACAAGCACTACAAGATTTAGAGGCTATATATAACACACAAGATATATCTTTTTTTTATAGGAAAGCTGGTTCGAACCCGATACCTCAATCAGAGCTGTCAATGCTCCGGGCCTGGGGTTGACTAACTTGGCTTTGGCCCAGATTTTGAACTGGTCGAGCTAGGCTAGCAACATTCAAAATTTTGATTTTATTAGGCTCAAACCTGGCCATTGACAATCCTAACCTCGATGTTGAAATGCGGGCTATCCACCATTGAGCTTTGAGTACAAACCCATGTTACATACAAGATATGACAGATAAAGTTCATTGCATTCACACACAGAGGTTCAGTTCAAAATAGATGAAAGCAGGAGCTACCAGTAATCCATGTGATTGTGTGGCTTTACTCAAGATCAAAGGTGTGAATTTGCCAACATATATTTGCTTAGCGACAAAACCTCTCGTAGATATAAGAGAGTATTATAGTCAATTTTTCGTGTTCTTTCAAGGTATTTAAGTTTTACCGGGGTGATGGTATCAGATCTGAACTTGCAATCGAGGTTTTATTCAGTTGAGACTTGAGATTAAGAGCAGAAAACATAGCTTTAACCACTTCTTTCAGATTTTGATACTTGCACAGTTTATCTGATCTTTTAAATCCCTCCAAATCAATCATAACTTTCCACAGTGCAACAGAACAATAGGTGGTAGAAGGGCATAACGAACCAAAGAAAGAGGATAGATATGTGTAGTCTCCTCATCACAAGAAATCCACCTAAAATAATCTCGCTGTTAGGACTCTAGGGTAGTCACACTTCTAGGGTCAATTCCCATCATAGGAATCACATAAAAAATCCATTCTCTCATTCAAATATCTCATCTCATATCTCACTGCTCCATATTCATGGCTGTATAGCCTCATATACATGACAAATCTTAACTAGTTATTTCCTATTGGTCCCTTCTTAAGAATTAATGCCAATTTTATTAGATGAGGAAGAGGATGGGATTTCCTCAAAGCAAAATTACAAGCGAGACCGAAAAGAATCAAAAGATGATTGGGAAGCAATGCCCATGATACGACAAATCCTAACTCGGGTTATTTCCTATTGGTCCCTTCTTAAGAATTAATGCCAATTTTATTAGACGAGGAAGAGGATGGGATTTCCTCAAAGCAAAATTACAAGCGAGACAGAAAAGAATCAAAAGATGATTGGGAAGCAATGCCCATGATACGGCAACCAATTATGCCCTCTTGAAGACCTCATCAGGTCACCGATGACAATTGTGAAAACATGTCTGGCTTCACTCGGCCCGGATTGACAATAAGCTAGAAAGACTCAATAATCTCCACAATGCTCTCCCTTTGTAAAACCTGGAGATCGCGAAGGACCTCAGGGATTGCGCTCATAGGGGCTTTTTCGGGCTTTCTTGTACATTTGTGACTTGGGGTGTTATATATTTAACTTGGAGTCGTCATTAGCCAGTTAATTAGATTTCCGAAGTCAACTAGACCCTACAGATTCTATAAACCAGAGAATCTGAGGATTCCCTTGTCTAAATGACTTTTGAACTGCGACTTGGGATTCTAGGTAAGGGACCACAATAACAAAGAATGAAGGTGATAGGTATCTTCAACACCGGCACAAACGTGCGATTTCTACTTCACAGAACTCGGCTAAATATAAGGGATTTGGTTACTTCTTGCATCCAAATAACGTAATGGAATGGATGGTATGTGATGCGATGGTGCAATGTCCAACTCAAGAGTGGGAGTGAAGGATTGGCAAAGGTAACCTAGCAGGACCTGTTTACCTGAAAAGATGGTTGAGAAAGTAAAAAGTCTTCGGTTGATCCGAGTTTTTGATGTGACAAGAATTGAAGAATCAACGGGTCACAAAGCATACACTCGAGCCGACTAGAATAGCAGGGTCTTTGAGAGGTGATATGCTTATATAAATGTGCAGTGCAAGGATGATGTGAATGAGGAGTGAAATGTCCACTTTAGGAGTGAGAGTGAGGACTTGACAAAGGCAATCTGGCAAAACATGTTTACCTGATGAGGGACAAAAAATACAAGTCAATCCAGGCTTTTAATGGGCAGGATCCAGAATACTGAGAAGCGGCAAAGCATACACTCGGGTGGACCAAGAAAGAAAGGGGGTTAAGAAGGGAAATGATGATGCGTAATGTTGATGTGAAGATGAATAAAGCTTATCTGAGCTAGGTAAGTGGGTGAACGGATTATCGCAAAAATTAATTGGAGTGGACTGGATCAACCTTTCAGTGGCTCAGGTGACTAAGATTTAAGCTTGGCTAAACTGACCTAAGGCTAGAAGGACTTCCTTTCCTTTTACTCTCCCTCTCTCCTAGTGGATGGATGGGTTGGACCCACTCTCCCTCTCTTCTTTTCCTCAAGATGAAGCCCTCTCTTCTTTTCCTCAAGATGAAGGAGTTTTGAATTTTTGATGATGATGTGCAAGTGAAGAGAATGGGGTATTTATAGGCATGGAGGGTGGCATTTTAGTGATTTTTGAAAAGTTTAGGGGCTAAATAGGGTTAGAAGAGTTGTAATTGGCTGTTGAAATGGATGTGCCACTTGGTATCTTATGATTGGTCAGATGGGTGGTAAAGGATGTGATTTTGGGGAAAACTAGGGGCAAAAGGGTCATTTTAGCCCGAGCGAGTCTCGAGGCAGGGCTCTGGTTATCTCTCCTCTACCTAACCCCGGATCAAATCTTGCGAGATTCCACGTGACAAGCGGCGCATGATGCACCGCCCACCACATGGATAGGGCCCGGATTTCACCAGGAGCTCTGGTGAGACCCGGGTACCCCCTGGGCTTCTTCCCGTTACTTTATTAGGGTCTTGAGGCTAACTGGGCATGGGCCTGGGCTTGAATTGGGCTTGGGTTGGGCTCTAGTTTAGGCTTTGGTGGCATACAGATCAATTATTTTACCTTGGCTAGGGTGTCTACACCCTCTTAGACCATCTTCATCCCCATGCCATGCTAAGGAACCCTATTGAACTTGGCGTCTCCCAACTACATTGGAACAAATAAAAAAAACCGCTCCCAGACCACTCTAGCAAAGATACAGTGCATAAATAGATGGTCAACTGATTCTGCATCTTGGCACACAAAATGCAAACGAATGATCATTTCTCTATTCCCAAAATATAAAAGCTAGAATCTTGGCAGAATTTTATATGGACCGTTGACTAAACTGACAAGGCCTGAAATGCCTAAAACTCTTCGCCCCTCCTTTAGGATCAAGGCAAAATCAACCAGACCAAGAACATTACCATTCCCCAATGACCACACTGCTGCTCTAACTTCCTACTCCTGCCCCAAAATTAAATTAACTACTTTTTTGAATGATTTTTTGGGCGTCGAGGCTATTATTAAATCAGCTACTCCTTAAGGAAATAGAAACCGAATAGAGAGCTCAAGTCATAGCAATCACCTATTTATACAAAACCGAATACACAGCTGTATGGGCCGTTATAGCTGTACTGTTGTATAAAAACCAATTTGTATACACATCTTGTGTATAATTCCTAGAAGTAGTGATTAATTGGACTTGTGAGCTCCACGATCCAATCAGTCCATTCTTTTGGGCATCTGATTGGGGATCTGTGGTCTCCACAGTCCAATCAGACCGTTGATTTAGTCCAGATCTGGTTTGATGATCAGATCATCCTGCATAACAATGTGTTATGGAGTAGGAATATAATGGACTGTTCCAAGAAGATGATCATTAACAAAATAAAAATAAAAATCATCCAAGATCTGCCAAGATGGTTTGGACATTAAATCAAGACACTCACATCAACAGAATCTATTTAGTTGTACCAGCATATCATTTTAAGCCAAAGTGTTTCACATTAGATGAAAATGATGAGAAAGCTCACTATATACTAAGTGGTGGTGATCTGACTGACTCTCCCCCAAATGTTTTAGTGAAGACAATCACCTCAAGGAGTAGAGAGCCTTATCCCAGTTAGGGTTTGATTGGATTAAGGTTTGGATGGGTTAGGGTTTGATGGGATTGAGGATTTTGAGGAAAACAAAAGGAAAATAAAGGAAGAGAGAGAAATATGAAGAGATTGAGGGAAGGAGAGAGAGAGAGAGAGAGAGAGAGAGAGAGAGAGAGAGAGAGAGAGAGAGAGAGGAGAGGAGAATAAGATATATATATATATATATATATATATATAGAGATATAGAGATGATATATAGAGATATATATATAGATATATATATAAAAGTGGAATCACTCCATGGCTTTACACCAACTCCAATCATAAGAGGTTTTTGTTGCTCAAAAGTAAAAAAAGAGAAATATCATTCAATGCATAATAATCTTCTAGGGTTTAAAGGGGTGTTTTCACAAACACACACACACACACACACACACACGCACACACACACAAAAAAAAAAACAATCTTATTATTCTAAAATATCCAAAATACCCCCTAAATCAACTAAAACAAAAAACAAACCACAAAATAAAAAAATTAACTAAGGAAATAACTAAACTAATGGCCCATCTGTACAAATTGACCATGGTTTTAAGACTCGGACAAGTCCATGGGACTGTCTGAGTCACCCACAATTGGCTAAGTTCTAGGATTCACCCCTGACTGAGCAAAGTTGCGTGATCCACCACCAACTCAAGCGAGTCGCAATTCAACTTGAGACTGGACAAGTGATCCAAGTTCCTGAGCCTTTTAACCATGAAACCAATCTAAGAATGCCAGAGAGATCCTCAGGTCAAGTATCATATGATTCCTTGACCAACAATATCATTTACAAATGTGAAACTAATGATTAAATATTAATAGGACTGAAAAGTTATACTGAAACATAGTTTACCTGACCAAAGTGCCATAGCATGTCAGTCAGAGCATTATAGAAGGCAGATGCTGTCGAAGAATCCATGCGCTTCACTTCATCAAAAAGGGATTGTGCTTGAACCCATACTTTCTCTCTGCAGCCCATTAGAAGTCCATGAGCAACACCATATACTTGATTATCAAACAGCCGAAGCTCCTCCAATAACATAGAAGCATCTTCAAATGAATTGCAACGGCTGTAACAAGAGTTTCAAGCACAAAATTAATAGATATAAGAGCACAATTTGAGGTGTTTTACTGAAAAAACTGACTGCAATAACACAAAGATCCAGAATAAAATACTATAAGAAAATGGAAAAAGAACCGAAGATGTGCGAAGCAGGCAGCAACTACAAACACGTGCTTTTGAGGAAAATCGAAGAATCATATACAGTGGGCCTACTTAGTCAGGAGAACCACTTCCATCTGAAGATGGGAATCTACAGGTACTTCACGATAATGGTGATAAAATTACTTTTGTGGACATGAATTAATGACAGAAATACTCTCATGCTATGGATACAATGGAATCAAACAATAGAAGAAAGCAAATGAAATGCAACTTGATCCATCCTGAAAGGTAGTAATACATATAAATCTAAAAGCTCAGCCATTATAACACGGAGATTTGTGTGTGTGTGTGACAGGCATAACTTGGAAGATCTTCAAGCCATGAGTTTACAGAAAATGCTTGTTGCCTGAATATCCGAAGGATGCTCCTTTTAATGATTGAAGTTCCAAAAAAATTCCTAGATAGGTAAAAGATGGGATTGAACCAATGTGAACAAAATCCATTTGATAAAGAAACAACTGATGGAAACCCTATGAATAACAAATAAGTGATTCTTCACTAACGCCATCAGAATTACAAAACCTTAAAAAATAAAAAATAAAATAAAATAAACAAATTCGAATACATATGCTTAATACATGAGGGAAAGATGTGGCCAAGGTTAGACATTGGCTGCCAGCCTGACGCAAACCACTTCCTTTATCCAGGCTTGGGATTGGCAATGGGGATGTAAAATTCCCTCTGGTAGAGTTTTGTGCTCTCATTGCCCAAAAGAATGTTGCTAGAGAAAGAGAAGTAAGAAAAGATTCCATGACCTATGATTTAACTGGGGATATGGTCCTTAAATAGAGAGGAATCGCAGAACAGGATTCAAGTAGCCAACCCCAATTAGTTGGGGTAAGCCTTGGATGACAACAATGACGATGATGAAGCTTAATACATAGACACAGCCACACCAACTAGAGAAATGATATGGCTAAAATAACTACCTAGCGGTTCATTAGTCTTGCTTGTGGATGCCATTTTTCTTTTTCTATTTTTTCTTTTGAGAGTTCGCTTGCGAATGCCACTAAAATTGGGAGAGTTCTGTACCCAATTAAGGTGATTCCTGAACAGATAATTCAAAGTATTTCCAGCACTTGTCAAAGATACAGCTGGAAACACAAGGATACTGATAAGGAACTATTATCATTGACCTTAGGGCTGCACAACTGTGCCTTTTCAACCATTTCCTAAATGTTGCTGGCTCATCCTCTGTACATGTAGCATCTATGTGCATCAAATCATCAATACAGGCATGCCCAAATTGTCGGCTTTGTGGACAGAGCATAGTCCAAACAACACACTGGTCGAATGATCTTAACCACCTGATACTGACAGTGGAATTTGGACAACGGAATGGAAACTTTCTTTTGAACTGTCCATCTAAACACTGCCAATTGGGTGGTTATTATTTCCCAATCAGTTGATTTTCCGCATATGCTCCATACCAAAGGGACCATAGTTTGGATGGTCTGTATTGATATACATTTGCCACATTACATTGACGAGCTACCAACAGTTAATAAGTGGTGGAAAACTGCACATATTAGTCTAGTCCCTGGCCTTAACATTGATTCTATGAACCCAAGAAGGAAAAACTGTTGAAATTGAAAATGCAATGTTAACTGCATGATCCTCTACCCTACTGTTAGAAATGTCAAGATGGATATGTACTTGGTAAACTCTATGTGAACCAGTTGGGTCCAGCTCAGCTTTTTATATTTACTTGTGTTCTGGATAAACAAATCATGATGCTAGAGGTGAAACAAGCCAAGTCAACTAGCAGTCCAGTGGACAACCCACAGCTTCTGTATCAGAGTTGTCAGACTAGGAAGTGGTTAATGCGAACTACAACTACATAGTAAACCAATGACACTATGTACAGACAGGGAGATGAGACAGTAGAGCCAGAAGAACCAGAATATGGTAGAGCCATCTCTCTACAATACATGCGGCGATGTGCAAATCAGGTCCACCATATGCAAGGTCCTAGCATGGATGGTCCATGTCTCAAAAATCACACCTATTAGACAAAATCCTATCCATCTGATCTGGGGAAATTAAAATGACAATGGAAAATAAAAACAGTTATCAGTCAAATATGCAGCGGGTAAACTGTAGAAAAAGTAACG
This sequence comes from Magnolia officinalis, assembly GCA_021015155.1. Taxonomy (NCBI): domain Eukaryota; kingdom Viridiplantae; phylum Streptophyta; class Magnoliopsida; order Magnoliales; family Magnoliaceae; genus Magnolia; species Magnolia officinalis. Next base: position 4,326,576 of record JAJHSJ010000013.1, read on the forward strand.
GAAAGGATTGTCTAATGGTTCTATTTTTAAAACATAAGCTATCCATCTTGTGCTAGTATATGCATGGCCCCAATTGATACATAACCCTGAGATGGCTCTACCATACTTTGGTTCTTCAGGGTCTACCTTATCATCTCTTGTGCAGACATTGCATTCGCAATGCTTTTGTTCCATATTCAACATGCACATTTTCGCAGAAAGAGAAAAAAAATGTGTGTCATAACCAGAGATGGAAATAACCAGCAGAGCAAAGAAAAATTCCTTGGATAGATATAGTTTTGCTTTAATAGATGCATTGCCATGCTGTTAAAAACAACAATAATGTGTATATGTGGATTTATGAACATGTGTCTAACATACCATATAATCATCATACAAGCACTCACACTCCAATATTCTTAAATCTTAATGTGAGAACAGAAGTTGTATGCAATCATATGTGCAAAGGAATACAGAAAAGTTTATACCTGCAAGCATTCAAAATGGCAGAGAAGGTAACGACATTAGGTTTTATTTTCAACTCGTGCATCTTATGAAACACTCCCAAAATGCACAAGATCTCCTGAGACTTGCTCATATCTTCCATCACTGGCCGCTCCTCATCAGCTAGCTGCCCAAAAATCCTCATAACCTGATTATCCCCATCACCCCCCGCCTCAATCTTCCCAACATCACCATTTGGAGATTTGTGAACCTCAGTAGTCTCACCCACAGCTTCTTGTATTTGGGCAGCCTTTGACCGACCAAACGCATCAATGATCGAATTGTAAGTAACGACATTTGGCCGGATCCCTTCCCTTGTCATCTCATCAAGCAACGATACAGCTGACTCCACCAGCCCGTTCTTACACAATGCGTCAATCAATGCACTGTACAAAACGACATCTGCCTTCAATCCTGCCTGCTTAAACTCCCTAAATATCTCCAATGCCTCTCTGTACATCCCCCCTTTCGAATATGTATCAATTAATGTCGAATAAGTCAACACATTCGGTGAAACACATTCTGCCTTCATCTCTCCAAACAGGTACTTAACTGCATCATACTTCCCTTGCTTCCCATACCCGCCCAAAAGAGCATTATAGGTAACAACATCCTTCTTAATCCCTGACCGCTCCATCTCCTCACAGACGCTCAAAGCTTCTTCGAACCGCCCGAGCTTCGCATAAATTGAAAGCAGCGTATTGTATGAAACTCTATCCAATCCAATCCCCACAAACTTCATTTCCTTGAACAAATTCAGCGCCTCATCCAACCGTCCCGCCTTCGCATATCCATCGATCATTGTACTGTAAGTTACCACATTCGGCATCACATTCTTATCCGACATCTCCGCCATTACCTCGCTCGCCAAATCCATCTGCCCACCTTTAGAGACAGCATCCAAGAGCGTGTTATAGGTGAAGATATCACGATCTATCCCCCGATAAACCATCTCATTGAACATGTCCTTTGCTTCCTCCCACAATCCACCACGGCTACACACGGCGAGAAGTGAATTGAATGTAATCCGATCCGGGTGGACCCCGTTCCGGGCCATCTCATCAAAAATGCCCAGCACCTTATTGAAATCCACACCCCCTTTCCCACACGCGTCGATCACGGCATTGTATGTGACCAAATTCGGCTTCAAGCACGAATCTTTCATTGACCCAAAAACCCTAATGGCCTCCTCAGAGAACCCGTTCCGCCCATAGGCGCTAATCAAAGCAGAGAAGGCGTAAACAGTATTTCCATACCCTCCGGTGATTGAAGCATCAAAGACCTGCTTGGCGAGGTCAACACGGCCCATCCGCCCCAGAATGCTGATCATAGCACTGACCAGCTTGCCCTGCTCGGTGCGGCGCCGCTCGCGGCGGACAGCGAACTCGAAGCAGCGGACGGCCTTGGAGCACTCCCCGAGGTTGCCGAGCTCACGAAGCAGGAAGGCGTAGTCGTCGGGGCCTGCGAGCTTGGACTGGAAGGCGGCGAGGACGTCATCGACAGTACCATCATCGGCCCCAAATCGGGTGGCCTGGAGGAGGGCTTCCTCAGCGGCGGAGCTGTGGCGAGACCCGGCGAGAGTGGATTTCAGGCGTGAGGAGTGGGTTTTGGAGACGAAGCGGGTGGAGCGGCGGCCGCGGAAATCAGGACTAAGATGGGATTGGGAGAAAGGGAGGGAGGGGCAAATTGGGGAAAGGGAGAGAGGAGGGTTTTGGGGGGGTTTAGGGGCATTTCGGGAAGAGGGACGAAGGGAGAAGGATTGGGAGGGCCAAGGGTGGTTTTGAGGGTGGTTTTGGAGATGGTTTTGAGGGTGGTTTTGTGGGTAATGGTGGTTTTGGTGATAGGGTTTGGAGGGAGTGAGAGAGCAGTGTGGGGGTGTTGGAGAGGCCATTGGATTTTGGCGGAGATTTTCACGGATGAATGGCGTTTTATAGATGCCTGTTTTTCAGACATTGATTTTTATTTTTTATTTTTTCTTTTTTCTTTTTTTATTTATGATATAGTTCCGGATAATCCACCTAGTTTTTTTATTTTTCAAATCTACTTTATTTCCTCCTAGTTACTAAAGTCAAGCTTCTCAGGCTCTGTTAAGACCCAAGTGACCTCGTGATAACTAGTGTCGGACGTGGTTTGGCTGATTTTTCAAACACCAGCCAGGTAACTAGTGTCAAAGCTCTGTGATCTACCATGATGCGTGTGTTTTATCCACACCGTCCACCCATTTTTCCAGATCATTTTAAGCCATGAGCCAAAAAATGAAACAGATCCAAATCTCGAGTGTACCACACTATAGGAAAAAAAAAAATGAAAAGACTGATGTCACTGTCGAAATCTTTTTAGGGCCCACAATGATATTTACTTGCCATTAACTTGTTTATAAGGTAATATAGGATAGAGGGAAAACACAAATATCAGCTTCATCCAGAAATTCCATTAGTCTCAAGAAGTTTTCCTATAAGTGCTCAGTCACCATGATTTCTGGTGTGGCTAGCTTGAGTCTCGGATCTGTTTTTATTTTTTCCTCATGCCTTAAAATAAGCTGAATAAATAGATGAATGGTGTAGATAACGTACATCATGGTGGGCCACGGAGCTTTAACACCAGCTAGTTGGCTAGTGTACGGGTCACCAGCCCATTACGTCCGCTCTAGTCCACCACTGTGGGACCGTTGTGGCATCCAATCCCATCAACTGTTTCAACCGTCCGTCCCCATCAGATGAACAAAAATTCATGCCGATTCAATCGTTAGTCGGCCACCACATAAAAAAACACAACATGCACCATCCAAAAGCCTTCAAATTCATGTGTGGCCCACTTAATGATTTGATCATCACGATTGTTGGTTATGATGGTGATTACGGTGGGGTGAACCTGTTGGACGGGCTGGATGGCATACACACACCCGGTGGGCCCCACAGTGCTCAGAAATTTATCACTAGGAACACTGACAAGGGCATTTCCGTCACACTACAGAAGATATTTGGGGGACGTTACAAAGTCTAAGGAATTTCTGATAAAATCGAATAAAATCGAAAGAAATAGAAATTTCAACAAATACTCTGTTTTTGAGAGCTTTCGCGGGGCGAAGCGAATGGATATTCATATACGTTTATGAGGACAGCTCAGGAGGTGGGGCCCACCATTCGCCGAGTGAGAAACAGGGACTCGTATTGCGAAGCGCGGCACAACGATCGAAGTTTCGGTAACTTGTGCTACTGGAAAAGCTATGTGGGCCCCACCATGATGTATGTATTTTATCCACGCCGTCCATCCATTTTCTCAGCTCATTTCAAGAAGGAGACTCTCAGGTGGACCATATCAGGAAACAATGGTAATTAAATATCCACCGTTAAAAGCTTCCTACGGCCCACTGTAATGTTTATTTGCCATCCAACCTATTAGATTAGGTCACCCGACTTTTAAAGCCATAGGGGAGTTTTCAACGGTAGGCATCCAATCACCACTTTTCTTATGGTGTGGTCCATTTGAGTTGTGGATCTAACTCATTTTTGAGTTTATGCACTAAAATGAGCTGTAAAAATGGATGAACGGCATGGATAAAACACATACATCATGTGGGGTCCACAGATATTTTCTGGTCCCATACATACTATGCTGTGGTAAGATGCAGGATTTTGGTACGCTGAGGCATGGTTTAGTGGTCCACATTGTCGATCCACTGGGCCCAGTATGAATGGAGTCTGATTGAATTGGTAGCCATCAAATGGACGGCTGTGACTATCCCACATGATGGCCCACCTGATGAACAAAATAGATATGGATGGTTACAAGCTGTTAACCGTACTGCAGTTGCTCAGTGCCTATTATCCTACTGAGTAAACTAGGTTAGGCCCACCGTTAACGTATGTCGTTAATCCATTCCGTCCATCCGTTTTTCCAGGTCATTTTAGGGGTTGAGACCTAAATCAAAGTATATACAAAGCTCAAGTGGACCATACCACAGTAAACAGTGAGAATAATGATTTCCACCGTTGAAACCTTCCCAGGGACCACAGTAATGTTTATTTGTCATCCAAACCGTTCATAAGATCACACATATATAGATGAAGGGAAAACATAAATATCAGGTTAATCCAAAACTTCCATGGGCCTCAAGAATTTTTTAATAGTAGACGTTCAATTCAAACTGTTTCATGTGGTGTGGTCCACTTGAGCTTTGCATATACTTCATTTTTTGGCTCAAAGATATAAAATTATCTGATAAAATGGATGAATGGAGTGGATAAAATACATAAATCACAGTGGACCCCATAGAGCTTACTCAGTACGGAATCCGCTCCCCCTAGAACACCCTCATTGAGAAGTGATGTACGCCTTTCAGTTCGTACAAGTAGGACCTGCGGTTAAGTGATTGAGACCGTTGATATCATGGTCCCCAAGGTGGATGGCCCATGCACCAGAAAATCTCCCATATGGAAAATATCCTAACCTTCAAATAGGTGAGCCTCATTATATCAACGGTTTGGATCACTGAATCATGGGTTAGAGTTGCGCAGATTGAAACCAAATTTCACAGTAGAAACCCTGGGCCGGAGCATTGTATGATACAACTCCTTTGCAGCCGTTCGTTTGCAGACTGAAAAAGAGGGTAATTCCAAGATTTTCACAGGTGGGCCGCTGATCTTCAACCAATGGCAATTCCCAGGCACCTCGAAAAATCTTCAAGACTAGAAAATCCTGTACCTTCGATTATTGACTCGCTAAAGGAACGGTCCATATTTCAATGAAAAGATCAAAGCCTTTAAATACTCCAAGATATTTTTTTTCTCCACCATCTACGTAGATGACTATCATATGAACGGTCTGGATCATTGAAAATGAGTAAAATCCAACGTCTATAGTCGCGATGTATCCTGTAACTATTAGTCGGGACGCATTGTACCAAAACTCTCAACGGTTCAGATAATCGAATCCAATGGCTGTTATCCCTGCTTATCATGCTTATCATGTACATGGATGCATGAGAACGCTTTTTGCAAACCTCATTAAATAGAAAAGCTGGGCTTTTACACTGATACGGTATATACGCGCATGGTACTTTCTGGGTGGAATCCTTGGGTACCTCGCGATAGGTACCTTGCGTGATCAGTTTCACTAAAGTGGGAGAAATGAATTATGGTAAAGTAAATCCATGCCGTTCATCACGTACATAAAACTATTTTAGTCTTTTATTTCAAAATTCAAGATGGTTCAACAATAAAGTGGGCCATTCAGAATAATAAACCTAAACCCTCTAAATTCATGAGGTATGGCCCACCTGAGTTTTAGAATACCGTTATTTTGGGTAATTATTTCATCCATATGATTCATATGAGACGAATGGATTGGATGCCATATAAACACTACGTTGGGTACTAAAGAAAAATAAGGGCCGATGTTCAATCCCAACTATTTCCTTTGGTGTTGACTATCTAGGATTTAGATGATCACAACCATTTGTTTCAACGGTTAAAATATATCATCTTACCTATTGACGGTGTGGATCTCATGAAAAATTCACTCATATGGCTCTAGATTTGTAAAATTAACTCCGATAGATAACTAACCGGATATGCCCCTGAATCTCCGAAAAGCTGGCCCAATCGTATCAAGTGAAAAGGTAGAAGTGCACAGAGCCTTTTTTTAAGATGGCGAAGAGGAAAGCAGATTTCGTCCTGCGCCGCCTCCTGGGACGCGGATTTCCTGCTTAAGACTTTCGAAGTTCCTGCTGGAGGATGCTAGGTGGGGCCCACCGTGATGTTTGTGAGAAATCTACCCCCTTCATCCGTTTTGCAAAATCATTTTAAGAACTGTTTGACTTTCTAAGGTAAACGTAATTGTATCGTAAATACGTAATGATTTTTTTCAAGGTTAAAATCGACTGATGCTGCTAAATATTTGTGGAGCCCATAGTGATGTATGTGGATTATCCACACCGTCCATCCGTTATGCCAACTGAATTTAGGGTATGACCCAAAAAATGATCTAGATTTAAATTTCAAGTGGACCACACCACAGGAAAAAGGTAATCAAACACTCATCTTTAAAAACTTCTTATTGCCACTGATTACTTTGGTGTGGGCCACTTCAATGTTGGATCTACCTCATTTTTCGGTTCATGCCTCAAAATGTCATGGTAAAGCAAATGGACGACACCGATATGTCATATACATCATGGTGGGGCCTATAAATTTAAGTTAAATGATGAAATTGTAATAAGCTGATATTTACGGGGCATTTACCATGAATTTTAAAAATCAAAACAAGCCTTTAATACATTTGATCGAAAATGAAGGTGGATCCAAAACCCAAGTGAGCTGCACCAAGGGTCCCACATCGTAACTTTCTGCGCAAGGTTAGGTGAGCACATCCACCGACGTGGGTGGGACCCCTGACTGTGGGGCTCACAGTGATGTGTGTTGCTTATATCCATACCGTCCAACCGTTTTGAAAGCTCATTTTAGGGCATGATCCAAAAATTGAATCAGATTCAAAATTTATGTGGACCATACCATAGGAAACCGTAGTGATTGAATTGCCACAATTAAAAACTTCATGGGGACCCGGCATGTTTATTTTCCATCCAACCTGTTGGTAATATCACAAAGATGTAGATGAAGAGACCGCACGTATCAGCTTGATCCAAAACTTTCGTACCCCACCAGAAGTTTTTAATGGTCAATTATTACTGTTTATTGTATTATGGTCCACCTGAATTTGGATTTGCTACAATTTTTTATGATGCCCTAAAACGAGTTTTCAATAAGGATGGACGGCGTGGATGTACTCATATACATCACAGTGGGCCCCACGGTCAGGGGTTCCACCCACCTCTCACCTAATCCGTTCCCCGTCCAGGCAGGGCTCTCTTAGGCCCACCTTGATGTACGGGTTCTATCCACGTTGACCATATATTTTTACCTAATTTTAGGGCACGAAGAAAACAAAAGAGGCGGATGAAAGGTTCAAGTGGACCACAAGGTGAGGATTGAAGGTCATCATTAAAAACTTTTTTGAGCCACATAGGTACCGGATCAAGTTGTTTTGTATGTACGCAACGTCCACCGTTGAAGTTAGAGCTATGCATTTCATACCTGAACAGGTGAATCCGGCCGATCAGACCCAGTTAAAGCTGGGCATCAGACCGAGTCGGTTCGAATTTGGCCAAACTTGACCAGGTCCGGATTTTACATGGCTCAACCCGAACTCGGACAGAACCGGGACCGAGTCTGAGTCAGCTGGCTCAATCTGACCAGAACATGTGATGATCTGAACCGATTCGAGTCTGACTCTGTCAGGAAAACCGAGTCGGATCGGATTGTGCAAGGTTGGACATGTAGCCAAAAATTATATGGAAAAATATATGTATGGTGTGGATGAAACCCAAAGATGACAATGTCCCCTTAGAGCCATTAAAGCCCCCATGGTTTCCTACCGTCGGTCGGTCGTCCTCCATCCAGATGGCACCAAATCAGAATCACAATGAAAGTAGACCAAATCAAAAAAAAAAAAAAAAAAAAAAAAAAAAAAAAAAAAAAAAAAAATTCACAAAAGAAAATGTAAAAATCGCTTGAAGATCATTGAATTGAAATATAGAGAGAAGAAAAAGATCAACAGGGTGCATAAGGATAGAAAAAATCACTAAAAATTCACACACCAAACTGCAAACATGATACCAAGAATCCCCACAAAATTGAAAAAACGACATTTCAACCAGTGAGAGATTTCACGAAAATTGCATAAACCAGCAGAGGTAAGATCAGAGTAGAAAATTCAAAAAAAAAAAAAAAAAGCACATAAATGGAAGGGGTAAAGGAAAATGCCTTCAAATCGATGTAGAGCGAGCTATGAGGCAATGTCCGAATTCGAGATCTTTCTGAATGGTTCTCCACTTGCCAGCGCCATGCTATTATTCACACCTGCTAGCAGAGCTTCTTCTTCCTCTGATGTCCATTTCTGCTTTGGAGCTCTCTCTCTCTCTCTCTCTCTCTCTCTCTCTCTCTCTCTCTCTCTCTCTCTCTCTCTCTCTCTCTCTCTCTCTCGCTCTCTCTCTTCTCTTCTCTCTCTCTCTCTCTCTCTCTCTCCTCGGGCGGGATAGTTTTGGGGAAAAAACGGGTAGGGTAAAAGGGGTTTTAAGTTTTGGGTAAAAAAATAGTATTTATAGGTATACCCATCCGAGTCGGGTCTGTTCGGGTCTGTTCGGACCCATTCGGTCCGGGTATTCGGATCGGATCTGTTCAGGTACAGTGTCAGCCGAACCTGATTCGAAATTAAATCAAATTTGGCCGATCAGAATCGATCAGACCCGATCAGACCGTCGGTTCTATTCGGAACGGTACCGAGTCGGGTCTAGTCGAGTCGAATCCACCGCATCGGGCCCAAGTTGCCCACCTCTAAACCCAATCCGACCGATTCGAACAGAACCGATGGTCAAGATCGGTTAGGATCGGATAGCGTAATCCAGATCCGAATTATTTCGATCCGATTGGATCCGATTCGAACCAACCCGATCCGGACCGTGTATAATATTATATATATATATATATATATATATATATATATATATATATTACTTTTACCGCCTATGCTTTACGCTCGGTGCCAAAAAAATCCTGCCCAAAAAAGCCCGTCAACTCTATCTCTCTGTCTCTCTCTATATCTATGATTTTCTCTCTATATTTGTCTCTCTACTTCTATTAAAGAAAAAGGCTAGCTAGATGTCCCGTAGATCAAATCATTTTCTTTTTGTGGTTGGGTTTTGGAGCTTGGATTTCTCTGTTGGAAGAGAGAAAGAGGGAAAGAGAAAGCGGACTGCAGACAGACATGGAGAGTGCGCGAATAGCCGGACAGACATGGAGACAAAAAATAAACGGCAGAAAGTAGTGGGAGATGAGACAGATCACGAGGTGTGTTTTATATCCAAACCATCCATTCATTTGGCGATCTCATTTTAAGGCTTGAGACAAAAAATAAGACAGATCTAACCATCAACTGGACCACACTGCAAAAACTAGTGGGAGATTGAACGTCTACCATTGAAACCCTTTTCAGGGTCACAGAAGTTTTGGATAATATGAAATTGGCTTTTCCTCTTCATTCAGGTACGTGTGACCTTAATGAATTTAATTTTTCCTTTTCAATCAGGTACTTATGACCTTATGAACAGATTGGATGTAAAATAAACGCTATGGTGGGCCTACAAAATTTTTAACGGTGAAAATCATTATCTCCGCCACTATTTATGGTGTGGTCCAGATGATCTTTAGATATGATTCATTTTTTGGATAATGCTCTAAAATGATCTTTAAAAAAAGATGAACGGTGTAGATATAATAAATACATCACTGTGGGGCCCATGTAACTTTGATCTCCTCACAACTCAGAGCTCGAGGAGCGTCCGTGCTGTCTTCGCACAACACGTGCCTAGAGCAGCCAGACAACTGGTGCTAGCTACGGGCTAGCTACAGCCTACAGACAACTTTACTTTTATAAAGCTTCTTCAAGAAGCTATGTGCGGGTGTAAAGCTTCTTTAAGAAGCTATATTTTTTTACCTCTCTGAGTAAATCATGTGGGGCCCATCTTGAACATTTTAGTTTATCCACACCGTCCATCAGTTTTTTCAGATCATTTTAGGGGTTGATGCTAAATTTTAAATATATTCAATAATTAAGTAGATCGCACCATAGAAGACTGAGAATAATGATTTCCACACCGTTAAAAGAAATGAACAAACCGAATCTTACCAAATCCGATCCGACTCAGTTTTCCTGACTGAGTCAAACTCGGATCGATTTAGGCCAGTAGGAGTTCGGATCGGTTTGGGTTAGATGGCCCGGACTCGGACCCGGATCGGATCGGATTTGGGTCAGGCCCTGCAAATTTTGAACCGAGTCGAGTTGGACCTAATTCGATCTGACTCGGTCCGATGCCCAACTCTAATTGAAGTTGTTTCACTTACTGTGGTGTGGTCCGCTTGAGCTTTGGATCTAACTCATTTTTTTATCTAATGACATGAAATGATATGGAAAATGAATGGATGACACTTATAAAATTCACGTGTCGAAAAGCAGGAGAAAAGGAGATAAAAATTGAAAGTGTATTAGGTGTTTATCAGATGTCTTCAATCTGACTAGAACAGTGATCAGTAGATGTTATTGACAGACCACTCAATCTCATCGAGTAGCAAAAGTATGTTAATCTCATCGACTGGTCACTCGATCATATCAAGAAAATTTCAATTTTTTCTCTATGCTCGCAATACAATTTTTTGGGCATTATTCTATCTCATTAAAAGTGGCTTCGATCCCATTAACATATCTTGATGATTGTTGATTCCGTTAAATGTCCTATCGACATAATTGCACAATTTTGCGAAAGTGTGTATTATATTTCCTAATTCGATTGTAACACTATATAAGTGGGTGTAATTGGGATTAGAGTAGGATAAGACATTCCTAAGGTGTTTTAGAGCAAAGCTAGAGTTTTGTAAAGAGATTTTGAAGTTTTTCAAATTGGTAAGTCTATCTATCTCTTGTAAATTCGTTTCCACAGTGAATTCAATGTTGCGTTGTGTCATGGTTTTTTCCCGTACGAGTTTTTCCACATAAAAATCGTGTGTTCTCTGTGTACTTTAGTTGTGTTTGATTTTCTCTTATTTGATTCGAATTCAAGTTTGCTTTTGCTATTCCCCAATAAATGACATCAGAGATAATGTTGCATTTCGAGTTTGAATATGAAACATGTTGTTGAAGGAATCAAATGCAAAGTATGAAATAGAGAAATTCACCGATAGAAATAACTTTGAATTGTGAAAGGTGAAGATGAGATGCATTTTAGTTTAACAATGATTGCAATACGCTCTCCTTGATAGGTCAGAGCGTCCTGCATTTTATGAGCGATGAAGAGTGGATGGACTTAATGAGAGGGCTACTACCTAGATCCAATCGTGTCTAGCGGACAATGTTCTTTATAATGTCCTGGATTAAAAGACTGTCGCAGGAGTATGGACAAAACTTGATAGTTTGTACACGAAGAAATTCATGGGCAACCGTTTATATCTTAAGAAATGGTTTTACAATCTTAAGATGATGGAATAATTTGATATCAATTAACACATTAATACTTTTAGTGAATTGCTTTACAAGTTAACGAATGCAGATGTAAATATTGAAGAAGAAGATCAAGCCCTAATCATGTTGAACTCTCTTCCACCATCTTGCAAGAATCTCGTAGACACTATGTGCCACAATAGAGAGACTATAAACATTGAAACTGTCATCTCAGCTCTTCATGCGTAGCAATTGAGAAAAAATGACAACGGTGAGGGTTCTTCTATGGATGCGTTGGCTGCTAGGGTAAGGAATTTTGATTAGGAAAAGGATAACTCGCGATCAAGATTCAAATCAAAGGATGAAGGGAAGATGGAGTACTGGAATTGTGGCATAATTAGCCATATAAAAGAGTGTCAGAATTCTAAAGCTCATAAGGGAGAGAAATCATATAATACATTGAAAGAGGCCAACGTAGTGGAATTCAGTGAGGAAGTTGCTGGTGGTGATGTTCTAACTGCATATAAATTTGAGTATTTCAGCGATGAGTGGATTTTGAATACAAAAGTCTTATACTATATGACTTTTCAATGGGATTGGTTCACCAGTTATAGTGAGTGTGATGGTAGACAAGTGTTTATGGGCAATAACATTGCATGTAAGGTTATTGGTGTCGGATCGGTGTATATTAAGATGTTTAATTAGGTGAAGCGTATCCTAATGGATGTGAGGCACATTCGTGACATAAAGAAGAATTTGATCTCTTGGAGCACTTGAGACACTTGGGTGCGAATTCATCGGTTTAGATTGTGTTATAAAAGTTTCAGAGGGAGCACTCATAGTAATGAAGGCGTAACGGAGTGATAAGCTTACAAGTTGATTAAAAATACCATATATGGTGGAGTTGAAAGGTATATAGCGGAGTCCACATCGGCACATTTGTTGATTTCTACATTTAAAAGTGTTGATTTTCATATATGTGAGCATTATATATATGATAAACAATCACGGTTATCTTTTAAGTCAGGAAAACATGTTAGTAAAGGGGTACTTGATTATTTGCATTCGGCTGTATGGGGTTGTTGCCCATTTTTCTGTTGAGGTCATTATTTTTTGCCTCATTTATAGATGGCTACTTCAGAAAGTGTGGGTTTATTTTTTGAAAAATAAATCCGATGTGTTCGTCACATTGAAGGTGTGGAAGATAATGGTTGAGAAGTAGACACGACAGAAACTAAAAGTCTTAAGGACAGACAATGGTGGTGAATTTGCTTTAAAGGAATTCAACCAGTTTTGTAAAGATGATGAGATTGTAAGGCACAATACAATGAGACACACACCTAAGTAGAATTGTGTGGTGGAATGAATGAATCGGGCTTTCTTGAAGAAAGCCCGGAGCATATTGAGTAATGTTGTCTTGGGCAAGGAATTATAGACTAAGGCCGTTAATAATTCTTTTTATCTTGTGAATTAGTCCCCGTCTACGGCGATAAACTGTAAGTTTTTTGAAAAAGTGTTGTGTGTTCATGATGTAGACTACTCATAATTGCGTATTTTGGTTATTATGCTTATTCTTATATATCGTCAGTTGAGAGAGATAAACTAGACCAAAAGACGAAGAAGTGTATTTTGTGTGCTATGGTGATGGTGGGAAGGGATACAGGTTGTATGATTGGGTCACACATAAGATTATGATTAGCGGCGATGTAAGGTTTGAGAAAATTCTTTGTATTGTAAGGATTAACACAGAAAAGAAAAAAAAATCAGTGATGATTCACTTTGAAATTGAAAAAGTTGAAACACATACTGAAATGAGTCGCGGGCAAAGGTATAAGAGCAGGTGTAACAACTACTTATCAAAAGAAATCCGCCGAGAGATCGCAAATTACTGGTGAGATATATATATGACTCGAATATTATATTTGCTCTCATTACGATTGGGGGGATCCATCTACCGTGTAAGAAGCATTAGACAACACTAATGCCAAGAAGTGGATGGTGACCATATACATGAAGAAATGGATTCTTTGTACAAGAATAAGATATGTGAGTTGGTGGAGCTTCCAGTTGAGTATAAAAGCGATCGGATGTAAGTGGATTTATAAGAATAATCAAGATAGGTACAATGCGAGATTGGTGGCGAATGGGTATGCCAAGAAAGAAGGCATCGACTTTAATGAGATATTCCCACCAGCTGTCAAGCAGGTATCCATCATATTTGTGTTGTCATTAGTTGCCCAATACAATATGAAATTGGAGTAAATGGATGTGAATACCAATTTCCTACATGAAGTTTTAAAAGAGCATATCTACATGAAATAACCAGAAGAGTTTAAAGTAAAGAGTAGCGGTAAGAATAAGGTTTATAGTTTGAAGAGGTCGTTATACAATCCAAAGCAGTTGCCTAGGCAGTGGTACAAAAGGTTTGATATTTTCATGATGGGTCAGCGGTTTATCAAAAGTAAATATAATCATTGTGACTACTTCAAGACACCGAGTGATAAGAAGTTCATCTTATTGGTATTATATGTTAATGACATACTTATCGTCATCCATAACGTGTTTGGGATTAATATATTGAAGACTCAACTATTAAGTACATTTGAAATGAAAGATCGAGGGACTGCAAAAAAGATTCTCGACATTAACATACAAAGAGATAAAGAGAGTGACATATTACAGTTGTCTCGGGCTGAATATCTTAAGGTATTAGTGAAATTTAAGATGAACAATGCTAAACCAGTTACACACCCCATGCAGTTCACTTCAGGATTTCTTCAGAGCAATGTCCTACGATGGATGAAGAAAGGCAGCTTATGTCTCGTGTGCCCTATTCGAGCGTAGTTGGCAGTTTAATGTATGTCATGGTCTCTACGAGATCGGATATTTCACATGTAGTAAATGTTGTTAGCGGATATATGTCAAATCCCAACAAGCAACATTGGAAGGCAGTGAAATGACTACTTTGTTGTTTACGAGGTACATCAAACAATGTCCTGACATTCAAAAAATCAGAGGGAAAACTAATAGGTTATTTGGATTCTGATTACACAATGAATGTGGACAACAAAAGATCGACTTCCAGTTACTCATTTATATTAGCGGATGTAATGATCAGTTAGATGTCGAAGCTTCAGCCTATGATTGGTCTTTCCACAACCGAATTTGAATATATGGTGGCGATGGAAGCGTTTAAAGAATATGTTTGGTTGAGAAGAATAATAAATCAACTCTGTAACAGCGAAAGCACAATTAATTTGGTGAAGAACTCAGTTTTCCATTCCCATACTAAACATATTAATGTTCATCATCATTTTATCTAACAGGTCATTGAGGAAGGCAGTGTGACTCTTGATAAGATCCGCACGAGCGTTAATCTAGCGGGCATGCCTACGAAGGTGGTTACTGCAGAGAAGTTTAATTTATGTGCGACTTCTCTGGGCTTAACGAAACTTTAATAAAGATGGAGTGTACGCAAGAAGTGACGATGATAGTGAAGCTATAATGGAGTCAATTAGAAATGGAGCTTGGAGTTGTGATTCATGATTATTGAGGCCATTATAGAGATTGTTTGCTACATGTCTTCAATCTGATTGGAACATGGGTCGATGGACCACTCTATCCCATCAAGAGTTTATTGATCCCATCGACGGATTGCTCGATCATAATGAGAAAATTCTGATTTTTCCTATGCTCGTTGGACAATTTTTGGGGCATTCTTCGATTCCATCGAATGTGGCTTCAATCCCATCGACATGCCTCGATGGTTATCGATCATATCGAAGGTCCTATTGATAGAATTGCACAAATTTACAGAAGTGCGTATTTTATTTCCTAATTCAATTGTAACACTATATAAGTTGGTGTAATCGGGTTTAGGGTGGGCTAAGACATTCCTAAAGTGTTATAGAACAAAGATATGGTTTTGTAAAGGGGTTTTGATGGGGTTTTTTTTTTTTTTGAATTGATAAGTTCATCAATCTCTTGTAATTTTGCTTTTATAGTATATTCTTTGTCATTTTGTGCCGTAATATTTTCTCATTCTCATGAGATTTTTTCTAGGTAAAAATCATGTGTTCTCTGTGCATTTTTTTATTTTCTCTTATCTAATTCGAATTCGGGTTTGCTTCAATGATTCCCAAATAGGGTGGAGCTAAGTAGGGGTGCACATCGAACCGGTAGAACCGTGTAACCGGACCAGAACCGTTGGATCGGTCCGGTTCTAAACCGGACCAGTTCCTGTTCTAGTTCTAAAAGTTCGAAAACCGTTGGATACGGATCAGTTCCAGTTTAGGGCCCTGTAGAACTGAACCGAACCTTTGAGCCGAACCGTCGATCCGAACATTTACTTTAAAGTTTCTTTCCTCTTTTAATGGTATATTTGTAAGACTCGTATCCTAGCTTGTACTGTTCTGTAGCCTTCCGCGGTCCTTCCGGTCGAATTTCAGCCACTCGCGACGCATAGATAACAGTTGCGTGCAATCTTGAGTTGTATCCTTTATTCTAGAGTCAGCTCGACACAAGGCTTGTACCAGTGCGACCTTGTCGTCGCCGCAGTTCCAACACCGCGACTCACGCACCGATCCGATACCCAGGACAGGAGATGTGGGCCTGCGTTCATCTCGAGGGAAACGCAGCACGTTGCGAATTTCGAAAGAATCTCTACAACATGTCCTATCAATCAATCAATGTCAAGTACACTCCATACCCCAAGTACAACAACCCATCCCTTCCCATTCCCAAAGTCAACTCTCTCTCTCTCTTTCCCCCCATCCCTTTCTTACAACCCCATCACTCTACCCATCACCCATCACACATCATCCCATCCATTTTCACCCATTACTTCCCTCTCTTCACTCCCAAGCAACCCAAAAACATCCCACGTCCAAGCCTCCCCAAGCTCTCACAAAAACAATAAGTGTGGCCCACCATCTCATCTCTCATCCCCACCATCAAAACTCCATCATCCACCGTCAAAAGTTGAGCATAGGATCTAAGGAGGCTAAGGGACCAAGAAGGAGGTCAATAGGTGGGTGATCTACTATCAATTTGCATTTGAGGGCCCACTTATCGGTGGGACCCATTATGATGTATGTGTTGTATTCATGAGGGGCCCATAGTGGCGGGGCCCCTCCATCACCGTCTCTCTTGTCTTTCTTTCTCTTTCTCTCTTTCCTTGTTTTCTTTTTGATGATGTGGCCGTGTGGCCCACCCAGATAGACCCCATCATGAAGTATGTAACCTATCCACACCATCCACCCTTGTGGTACCCACTTGATGGATGTGTTGATCTATACCGCCCAGCCCGTTACCGGGCCTGGACGGAAGGAAAACACAAGCATCAGATCAATCCAGCATAGGTGGGCCATGTCCATGTGGGACCCACCATGAAGTCTGTGTTGTTTCCACACCGTCTAGCGTCCAGGGACGCTGGACATGGAGACACAGCGAACTAAGAGCTGGCGGTGTGGTGTGCTGATGGGCAGCAACAAAGAAAATAAAATAAAATATTAAAATATAAATATTAGCTTGATTTAACAAGCTTGGGTGGACCACTCATGTAGGCCCCACCTTGATGTACAAATCAAATCCACGCCGTCCATTCCATTTCTCAGCCCATTTTAGGTGTTGAGCTGAAAAATTAGGGCAATTCGATAATCAAGCGGGCCATACCATAGAAAACTGTGATTTCTATAGTTCAAGACTGCTAGGGCCCACTCTGATGTTTCTATACACTAAAACACACCGAATATTGGGCTCATTTAGACTGTCTCGAGTCATGGAATCTAATGGGTGGGTTGGATTTTCCGGATGTGGGCCCTACTTACAAAAAACCGTTGAAAAACTCATTTTTTAAAAAAAAAAAACAAAAAAGCAAAAAGGACGTTATTGCTGGGACGCTGCAGCAAGCAACGTTCGTTACTTGGACATTGGGTCCGTGGGCCCCACTACAGGTCCCACCGTGATGTGTGTGAAACATCCACACCGTGCATTTTAAGGGCCCCCTTTTGGCTGTGGGCCACCCCAAAATCGGTTGTACTTGGAACTCAGGTGGCCCACATCACAGGGAACAATGTGATTGAACGTTTGCCATTGAAACCCTTTTTGGGTAACAGAAGTTTTGGATCATTATGAAATTTGTTTTTCCTCTTCATACGGGTCTGTGTGACCTTATCAACAGATTGGGTGGAAAATAAACATTATGATGGTCCCCACGTTGGACCCACTGATGTATGTATTGTAGACATCCACACCATCCATCCATTCTATTGGAATGGTGGGCCACACGTGTGGACCCACCTTATGAGGCAGATTGGCTGGAGTGCCACACACCAGTTATATAGCTGGTGTACATGGCGTCACCAAGTTCTTTGGGTCCCACCCGTTTCATCCATGACGTCCATCTATGGGACCCACCATAATGTATGTGTTGCATCTAAACCGTCCAACCATTTTGATAGATAATTTTTAGGCGTGAGACTAAAAGAATAAAAATAAGACAGATCTAGGATCAGGTGGACCACATTATGGAAAGCAGTGGTTTTGAACGTCCACCATTAAACCTTTGGGCTACCAAGTTTGGACCTATATGATATTTGTGTTTCCTCTGAATCCAGGTCGTTGTGACCTTATGAATAGGCTGGATGGGGAAATAAACCTTATGATGGGGCCCACTAGAATTTAACTGTGGAAAATCATTATCTCCACTGCTAGTTATTGTATGGTCCAGTTGATCTTTTAATATGATTCATCTTATATATATATTGATTTTTAAAAATAGATGAGTTGGGTTCGACCTATTTGAACTCGGCCCATTCGACTTGGCTCAATTGATTCGGCCCATTGTTTCATCCCATTTGACTAAGCCCGATGTGATATAAGAGGCCCGATGTTGAGGCCCACATGGATATATATGAGGCCCATGCGATGTGGCTCATTTGATGTATTTGGAGCCCTTGGGTCG
This sequence comes from Magnolia officinalis, assembly GCA_021015155.1. Classification (NCBI taxonomy): domain Eukaryota; kingdom Viridiplantae; phylum Streptophyta; class Magnoliopsida; order Magnoliales; family Magnoliaceae; genus Magnolia; species Magnolia officinalis. The sequence goes on from JAJHSJ010000013.1 coordinate 4,345,072, forward strand.
AGGCCCAACGGGATGTACATAAGGCCCATTGCAATGTGTGATTCCGCTATGGTTTATGAAATGATGTTCATGGCAGGCTGTGCCTTGGGAGCAATGATGGTTTGATGCCCACATTGTAAGGATGATGTTGGTTAAATGTGCACATTTTCACTCTCCCTAGGGCCCATTGATAGGCCCATACTTGTAGTGTGTAGGCCGTCTAGGCCTATCTTCGTTATGAACAGAATCCATCACCATATAACATGTTTAGTATAGATCCATGATTCATACTTAAACGCATCATATGTATGCTTGATATGAGGAGTGACTGATCATAGCATATGTCTTCGGGCAGATTGTTTATGGGCTCCTTGATAGGCCGAGTTGCCCTTCATGAGCGCACGGTACGCGCAAGATTGTTACATGTCTGGTAGAGTAATTCATGCACTTGCATTTGTGTGATTATAATTATTGTATGCCCTAGCGACATCAGGGTCATAGCCTCCACAGACACATCGTGGATGGCTGGATTGGATACCAAAAATACTATTTCTAGCATCGGGGCGCCATAGATTCCCTGGGTGAAAATCCCTAAACCCAATGATACCAGAGGATGACTCCAACGTTGAGACCGAGTGGATACATGAGCGCACGAAGGCCGTATACCAGTAGGCCGCGTCTCTCACTGTGTCGTGGTCGATTGGAAAGGGGTGTGACCTTACCTGCCTGAGTGAGAGACAGTTTCTAGGTTGAGTTTGACCAGCTTGAGGAATGGGTCCTCTATGGACGAGCCGGACCCGATATTGGCAGCGGATAGTGAGGTCTCTTCCACTCTCTCAGTTGTGCATTCGGATAAGGGTGACAAGCTGGCGTAGAGTGTACTAGACCCCGATGATTATCCAGAATGAGAACTGTACTGATATTTGATGAGCTGTATGATGATTTGGATGAGGATTGGCATGCTTGAGTTGCATCTCGCATAGCATGGTCTTGATATGGCCGATAACATTCATATCTTGTACCACATAGTCTTGGTACGGCTGATTGCATTCATGTACCCATCAGCATGATTCCGCATTACTCTGGCATTGCATTCTGAGCATGTTCATACTACGCATACACTTATATCACCCTCTAAGCTTTCTATAAGCTTATGCATGATTGATGCGTGCAGTGACGTCAGGACGCAACTATAGACTCGCCGCAGTTGGATTGCGCAGTCGAGGTTCTGGAGTTTCTGTTATTTTCATTATCTTGTACTTCTCTTTCATATGCATTGTACTCAAAGTTTTTTATCATAGTGGATTTTGTTATGATGTTTTTGTGGTTATTGCTCGTGGGTAATGCATAGGGTTATGCTCATTACAAATCAAATCATGTTTGAAATCCTTATTGTAGAATCTCAGGATCGGAACCTGGTATATGGGTGTCGGGAGCCGAGAATGGGTACTATGGAGGCTGTCAGCGCCGAATTCGGTGATCGAGAATTATGTGAGCCCGGTTTCCGAGTTTGGGGCGTGACAATATTAGAAAGATAATCCATAGCATTTATTTCTTTCTATCGAAAGATAATCCATAGCATCAACTTATTTTTTTTGAAATTGAAGCTCAGAGACAGTCATGTACAGAGCCATCTTTTATTACCTGAAATAGGTCTTCCAACTCCTTTTGGTTGTGTTGCATCGAATTCCTTATTCTTCTTCTTTTTATGCCATCATTTTTATCTGGTCATAGGTAGGCCAAGTTGCTCTCTAATATAAGTTACATAGCAATGCGAATAGTAAACAGAGCTGGATAGTTGTAATGCGTCATTGATCTCCTCTTTACTAGTGTCATAGTTGTGAGGATTTTCATTGTTTGATCAATATGATAAACATGGTGCTTTGCTTTGCTTTGTTATATACAAGAAAATATTAACTTTCTATGTTGACTTAATGAGAAGGATGACTGTGCAATTATAATCTTACAACCTTGCCTACATGGCTAATGCAAATCTCAGCTCGATAGTTGTTTGACATGTGTGAAATCTAAGCCATTCATTAGGTGTGTCTCACCATGTAGATCCTTTGGCTGGGAAATCTAGCCATCTGCTCATTGGGTATCTAACACAACACATGGACGAATAGAAAAACTGACCAATAGTCATTCAACACAAACGTGGGGACTTGTGGCCACCAGGTGGGGCTTGCATATTGAGTCTCCGGGATCTTGCATGTTTGGTAGCAACTGCACTGACAATGACCCACTTCCTTTTTCTTAGTCTTTCTAATGCTTGATCCATTGTTATATAATGGTTGGGAGGTTTTTTATTCAGCTTTCAACGCATCCCAGTGAAGAAAATGGGGGCAAGAGCTCCAACTGATTGGATAACACAAAAAGGAAAAAAAAAAAAATCAGAACATTATCTAACTGGGTTGGATTTTTAAAAGCCCAGAACCCTGGAACCAATCCGGAACCGAACCGTTTTTCACGTCCAGTTCCGGTTCAGTTCTAGATTGCTAACGGTCCGGTTCCGGTTCTAATATTTGAAGAACCGTTAGGAACGGTTCGGTTCCGATTTCACCCTAGAACCAGACCGAACCGACCCGTGTGCACCCCTAGAGCTAAGTGGTATTAACAATATGAGTCCACTGTAACGTATGTTTTTAATGCATTTTATCCGGCTCATTTTAGGGCACGAGCCCAAAAGTGAAGTGGATAAAGTTCAAGTGGAGCACACCATAGGAAATGATGTTGATTAAACACCCACTATTAAAAACTTGTGGGCCACAAAGGTTTTGAACCATTCTGATATTTGTGTTCCTACATCCGGGTCTCCGTGACCTTATCATCGAGTTGGATGGAAAATAAACATTACGGAAGTTTCAATGGTGGGTGTAATTATCCCCACTTTTCCTGTGGAATGGTTCACTAGAGCTTCCAATCTGTTTAACTTTTGGGATCATACCGTAAAATGAGCTAGAAAAACGGATGGACGGCATTGATATAGAACAAATATATTACAGTGGCCCCTCAGCGACTGACACCACCTACCTGGGAGGGTTTGCCTGCGACGCGAACGCGGATGCGGATTAGGTAGCCGTGGTTTATGGCGCTGTGGGGCGGAACGTGATATATGATGTGTTTTATACCCACGCCGTCCATCTGTTTTCCAGATTATTTTATGTCAACCCAAAAATGAAGCAGATCCAAAGCTCAAGTGGACCACGCCACAGAAACAGAGGAGATAATGACACCCATCGTGGAAACTTTTCCAGGGCCCACCGTAATGTTTATTTCTCATCCAACCTGTTGATATGGCCACTCAGACGTAGATGAAGGGAAAAAGCAATATCAACTTGGTCCAAAACTTTTGTGGCCCCCAAGACGTTTTTAACGGTTGGCATTCAACTACCACTGTTTCCTATGGTGTGGTCCACTTGAGCTCGGGATCTGCTTCGTTTTTGGGTTCATGCCCTTTAATGAAGGGAAAGCGGATGGACGGCGTGGATATAAAACACATACATCATGTTGGCCCCCACAGGGCCCGACACATCGACACGCCACCACCGTTGGGAGTGGTGTTGGCAAGACCACTTAATCCGCGTTGGGTTCGCCGCCCAATCCGCTTCCCAAAAAGTCTTGGTTGTTGCACCCAATATCCTTTTGGCTTATTTTAAGCCTTTATATTCTACCTACGAAATTGGAAAATTTTACTCTGTACAAGATCCAGACCGTTCATCGGGTAACCCTACTCCATAGTCACCATAACTCATAAATAGCTATGATTGATCGGATGTTGGCTGTGTATGGCCACTGGCCAGTGTCCAATTAAGGTGATCTTTTGAGTGGTATAGTCGAACTGCTTGGATGACTAGGATTGTAGGATTAACCAGATTTTTGAACTACAGCATAGCATAAGGTTCAGCACATTTGAACAAACAAGGGCATTTAAAAAAAAAAATAGAAATCCAAAGAGAAATGGATTAATATCCACCGAGCTGCTTGTGTGGAAGCGACTATTTTTTTTTATTTTTTTATTTAAAAAAAAAACCGCATCTGGAAGATGGGCCATTTCTACCCCAAAATGCCATCTGGGTGAAAAAGTCTGAGCTAGGTCATTGCATCCACAATGCATTATCGGATTATAGTTCCAACTACAAAACAAGAAACCCAAACAGATAAGATGAGGGAAAGGGAGGGGGGGGGGGGGAAATCATTTGCTAACACTCGATTTCCGCACTACAGACCTTCCTTAGTTTCCTAGTTTTCTGCATGCGAAATGCAAAATCAATGAGAAATCAGAATATACAAGTCCTCTCAATCATGCTAACCTAAGGAACCTTATGATTGGCCAAAATTAGAGAAATAGAAATAGCAGAGTAATAATCAAAACTCAAAGGCTCCATGAGATTTGACTCCAGGGAGTCTTCAATACGTCCTCTTTCTCACGACTGGCCTCCGCACTTCTTTTTTAAGAGAGGCCGGAGTAGATGCTAAAGGGGTCATCCCTACTGTCAATTGGTATAAATCCTTTAACCTGTATGGTCAAAACGAAAGAAGATTTTACCAATTTAGCTTAAACATCGACTATAAGTGAAAAAGATGTGAGGGCTTGTATTACTATTCACCTTGGCATGCTGATAAATAGAGCAATGACAGACACTCCTACAATAAGAGGAAACACTGGAGCTGGTGTTAGCTCCTGCATGACATGAAACATATGATTCAGTATTTTATTTCATCCAAAAACTATAAAGAAAAAAATATATTGGAGGACGCTGATGACTTACCATTTTGTGATGATGCTCTTCAACCTTGTATCTGAGTGGACCCATATGGATTTGGGGTTGCTTTTCCAAGTCGACTTCCATAATTTCAGATTTGAAGTTGTGGATGCTTGATGGGAGAGCTGATTTAAGCTGCACGAGGTGCTTACCCTTGGGCAAGTCGTGTATTTCAAAGAAGTAGGAAAGCGGCAATGGAAAGGCTGACTCAATCTTAGATGGGTCACTTGCCGACTTGATTTCAACTGAGAGATGTGGCTGCAGTTCATCGAGACCGATTCCTTCCACATGACCGCTCAAGATAGTCATCTCTGGCTGTTCAAATACCACAAAGTCCAAGCCTTTGATATCCTCAGATCCAACCTACAAAGAAGGGAACAAAGCATTATAGTGCAATCACATGTGCTGCAGCAAATTCAATAGGTGGTTCCTTACTCTTGCTCCAGTGGTAGATTCTTGGGAGTTTCAACACCCGGTCAAGGGTTCGAGTATTCATAGGTGGTGAAATCCCACTATGGCGTGAGTGTGTGGGTGTGTGTGTGCATGTAAAAAACAAATAAATTCAATAGGTGGTTGAGAATCAGATGTTAGTTCTACAACCCCAAAAATCAGACAAAAGAGAAACAGAATGATGCCACAAACAAAGGAACTACAGATCCTGCTCATCAGCAAACGTATAGCATCTCTTTGCACATGGGTACCATATTTCAGGGATCCAAATTGCTGACCTGATGGGCCTCACAGTGGATGGGGATCCCATGGGCCTGCCATATCAAAGGGCTGGGATTTTCCTGTGAACCCCCATCCACACTGGGGCCCATATATCAACAGCATGGATCCCCAAACCGCAAACCCCATAGCTATGTATTTGCTAATGATCAAGACCATAACTCCAATGCGACATTAATCTGCTGTATTCAATTTTGGATAGTTTATGTTTGATAGAACTTGGAAGCAGACTTCTACTGAGAAAATGCACAAGTGAACAAGATATTAACTAACACAACCATCTCAAACCCTTTGGAGGCCTTCCACTGAAAGAGGATACAAACAACGTTAATGTTCCTGGAACTTTGGAGACGCATAAATAAAGAGACACGATTCCAGTACAGATGAAGTGGACCAAAAAATCAATTTGCAAATTTTTAAGTGCTTTTCGAACATTTAATAAGTGAAGCAGTAAATGTATCCTAGAAAAGATACAGAATCAGAAGAGAAAAACAAAACCCCTCAGTTCAAACTTCACTCAAAATTGGGCATATTCCTGTTCTTCCTCATTTTTAAAAAGTGGCAACTGTTTTTTACTTCTCTTTGATGGCTGATTCATGACAGAAATGGTGCAAGCAATCAATTTTAACATTATGTAATTTGGTCATGAGAACAAGACCCATCAAGCAAGCAACCACTATTGTAATAGAAGGCAGTGAGAAATGAGAATGAACCCAAAAGATAGCTGGCAGCAGTTAAATGCATGTTATAGATGATAGGTTCTGACAACATTATATCAGCTACATGGAATGAGTAAGCAAGTGAATGACAGGTTAAAAAAAACCCACCTCAACAGCAACCGATTGTGGAGATGCACGTTCAATTTTTATGCTTCCAAGGTCTTCCTTTGCCACCACCTTTACTACATAGGTTGTGTCAGGTAGAAGTCCTCTCAAACGGTAATTACCTGAAGAATCTGTTGTTGTTTCCTCATAGTAGCCTTTTGATTCCGACCGGGCTTCGACGACAACACCTTCCTTGGGCTGGCCAGAGAGTAATGACACTGTACCCATGGCACTGCAAAAGTCGAACCATTTTAGCATCAGGCAGCATAAAATACGACATACAGAAGATTGAAAACGAGAAATGCAGTGTTTCATAAACTTTTACAGGAAATTAAAAAAAAAAAACATTAGATTATTTTTTATTAGATCAGACTTCTTAAGGTCTTCTGAAAAGAAACAAAATAGAAACTGAAACGCCCAAACAGAAAAAGAAATTCAAGAATTGAGCTTCAGTGATTCTTTTCCAACAGTAGGGACCGATGATGAGTTGAGGAACTAGACAAACCTGTAAGCAACACGGGTAGCATGGAAAATGACATCTTTAGACTCTCCAGATCCAAGTTCTATAGCCTGCGCTGCAGGTGAAAAGGAGTACTCCTACAATAGGGGGAAACATTGGTAGAGATGATATAACGATACATAAGCTTTAGCATTGAGAAAGCAGCATGAATATGAAATCTCAAAAATATTATTTTTATTTTTAAAAATTGACAGGGAATTAATATTCCTGCTAAGACAGATCTTTTATTCTTCTTCTTTTGAAAAAAGAAAGAAAGATAGTCCAAATGTGTATCGAGTTCTATAGCACTAGCACTATTGCTCTTAATTTACATTTCCAAAGGTAAAAACATCGATGGTGGGGTTCTTAGTACAACAGGTGTGGACAGAATTCTTCTTTTCCACTTCTGTAACAGTTGCCAGCTAAAAGTTTTTTTATTTATTTATTTTTCTTTTGAGAGGTAACACAGACTTTGTTGAAGAGAAGAAAAAGGCGTAAAGATGAAGAATCAACACCCTGAAAATTACATAGAACCAGACCAAAAGAAATCTAGAGACTCAAAAAAGTAGCTGACAAATGGCATAAGAATCAAGTCCCAAGCATCCACATCCAATTTGGCCTTCCAGAACATGTCTTCAAGACAAGGATGTCAATTATGAAAGCATCTATTATTGCACTGAGCCCAGATTGATGAGAAACCCACAAGAAGTCTCCACAAAACTAAATTATTGAAGTTTTGATTTCCAAAAAGTTCTGATTTCCAAAATGATTAAAGTTTTGTTGCCATCGCTCTTGCGCTTGAAGGTCGTAGTCAACTGGATCTTCGTATAGGGACCTTAGTCCCCTTTTGGTTCTCTTTGAATAAATTCTCCACTAATTGCTTCTTCTTCTTGTTTTTTTAAAGAGCCTGTTAATTGCTATAAAACTGAGCCATATCAGACAAATATTGTAAACCATGGTTTAGAAGACTAGCAGCTTGTTAGTTCTTTCATTCTTTGTTAACAATTCAACACCTTTTCTTATCAGCAAATTGAAAACTTCATTTTGTAGGCCTTTGTTGAACATGGATTTAAATAGCAGTTTGGAATGCAACTAGCTTGGGGTCCAAAACCATTGTGACTTGCCCTGACTTGGTCTTTTTCGGTCCCATTTTGGTTGCTAACTGAAACTGGTATGACTCAGACAAAACTGAGCCATATCAGACAAATATTGTAAACCATGGTTTAGAAGAGGAAGCTGGTAGCCCACATGGGCAGGACGATCGATCCATTTAGAACTTAATTTGAGAATGGCAGAAAATCAGTGTGACATCTGGAATCCAACTGCTAAAGTATCAACCTCAATTTATCAGTAATCTATCAATAAGTGGAAGCTCAAGATAGTTCACAAAGATGAGAGTTCTGGCCAGACAGGTTCAACATCGCCTTCTACCAGGAGAATTTGGATGGAGGGAGGGAGGGAGAATGAGAGGTGTATTAGCAAGGGATCCTGAGCAACTTTCACCACCTTTATCCCAAGGAGGGCAGTCAAGGTGAAGGATTCTAGTCAATTAGTCTCCTATAGCTTAAGTCTGTCAAAAGTAGTCAGCTTCAATCATTCTCCATTTCAAGGTGCATCTGCTAAAGGCTGACAAATTATTGATGGAGCTTCGACAGCAAAATGATTGTATGAACTCTCAGAGATAATTTCTGGCATCCTTTACAAAGCAGACAGGTAGAAGTGTATGACCTAATGACCATATCAAGTAGGAATTACAAGATTATCTGCTTGGTAGGACGGGCTTTGACGAGAAGTCAAGAAAATGGTCTGTGGTTGTCCAATCTTCTACTTGCTCATCTATTCTCCTTAATGGCTCTCTTGAGAATTGTCAAGAGCTCTCATGGTAATCAATAAGTGTATGCTCTCTCTCCTATTGCTGTTCACAACTATCCATGAGGCCATTCACATGATGTCAGGAAAACTGGAAAATGTTAATCTGTTAAGGGCTTTACATTTGAAGGTTGAAACCAAAGTATTATAATCTTTCATCTCCAATTCACAGTGACTACATAAACTTTCTTTCTTTTTTCTTTTTTTTTCTTTTTTCTTTTTAAAAAAGGTAAAGATATTTTGTTAAAGGAGCCAAGATGGCGTACAGACCAACAACCCAAACAAAAGGGAGAAATTGAATCCCACAAGGGATGTAATGCAAGAGGCCCATTCCATTACATAAAGCTTCACCCTACTAAAAACCTCCATCGCCAAGCTGCTAATATTTCCTTTCCCCCCAAAGCACCCAAAGGCTAGCCAAAAAGAACATCCTCAGAACAATCCTTTCTTGCTTCTTAAGCCTGACACCGTGCCAAACCAAGAACAAATCACCCATCGACACCAGCATCACCCATGACACATTGAACATCCTGAAGAGGCTAAACCACACCTTGCAAGCGAACAGACAATGCATAAAAAGATGATCGATTGATTTGGTGTTTTCCATGCACATCACGCATACATTGGGCATCACCATTGACCTTTTTCTAGAGGTTGTTAGTAGTCAGCACCCCGTTTCTTCTGGCATTCTACCCAGCGCTTCAGCCACCACTACAAATAGGAAAAGGGTGAGCGGATCGTTTTGCATAATGTCTCCAAAGCTATTAAAAAATCCCTTGGGAGATCCATTGACTAGAATTGAGAACCTAGCCAAACGAATACACTCCCTCATCCACCCTGTCCACTTCAAGCAGCACCCCAACCACCCTAGCATGTGATTCCAAAACGTTCAAGTCCGTGTGGTCATAAGCCTTTTCTATGTCCAACTTGTAGATGATGCCTTTCAAACCTTCCTCATATCAAGAATCAATACACTCGTGGGCTATGAGTGCATTTTCATAAATCTATCACCTGCAATAAACATACCCTGACTTTTGAAAATGACACTTGCCAGTACTGCTCCGAGACTAGGTGATGCAGGACAACTAACCACTTGCTCTAAAAGGTCGAACTGATAGAGCGTGGTGAATCAATCCCTTTATCTCATAGCCTAGGCCCCACATCCCATGGGTTAGGTCCTCGGCCGAACCCCCATCCTAGGCCCCACATCACATGAGTTCCGCCTCACATGGGCTGCCCACCCCGAGTGTGCAGCAACATCCCACAGGCCACTCCACTCGCACCCGCTGTGAAAATGCCCTTGCATTACTAGACGCTAAGGTTTTGAGCAAGATTTTATAAGGCCCCCAAATCAAGCTATTCGGTCTAAAATCCTTTTAACTCTCCACGTCCGCCACCTTCGGAATAATTGCAATGAAGGACGCCCCTAGCTCAGCCAACGACCTTCCCCTCCCGAAGAATCCTGCTATAAATCTCAACACATCACCTTTCACAACTTCCCAAAACACTGGGAAGATACAGATCTATCCACGCCCACCACCTTCAGAATAATTGCAATGAAGGATTTCGCTATCTCAGCCGATAACCTTCCCCTCTCGAAGAATCTCGCCATAAATCTCAACACGTCACCTTTCACGGCTTCCCAAAAGCCTTGGAAGAATGCCAATAGGAAGTTGTCAAGGCCTTGTCCCTTCCCAAAGAATCCACTGCAGCCTTGACTTAGTCCTTGGAAAACAGCTTCTTGAGTGAATTGGCCTCCATAGAAGATGGGCAACTAAACTCCAAGTTGTCCAAACTTGACCTCTCCCGCCTTTCACTGGTTAATAACCCTTTATAAAAACAGAAGAGAATAGAGTTGTTCACTGCCAAATGAATGACATCTGGGTAGGGTCTCAATGATTGGCTCAGTGGTTGACGTTCAGTGTTTCAACACTAAAGTCCTGGGTTCTAGTGCCCATGTAGGGGGTGTGTAAAAAAAAAAAAAAAATTATATTTCAAAAAAAGAAAAAAGAATGACATCTAGGTAGCAGCTTAACGCAATTGTACCACACACTTCTATTTTATGAAATCAGTAACATCATAGATAAGTAAAAAGTAATTGATTCAGCAGAGCACCTTGAGGAGCGGACGCAAATAGAAACTTCCAGGAAATAAGTTATCAAATACGAAACTTCCACCAGCACTAGTAACTGAGTTGTTCCTGTAGCCATCTTCACCACTCAATGATAATAGAACAGAAGGAAATAGCTCTTTAGATTCTTCTCCAGCATAGATATGCACAGAAATTTGACTAAGTTTCTGGCAGGAAAATGAATTAAGTCCAACTGATTTAAGATAATATCCAGGCTGCACAATATAAAAGCAACGTTAGTGTACAGGGACTAAAGTACATATTTCCAGAAAATGTACCCTGACAAATTACATTGTCAAGAGCATTATGCATGCAAACCCACGGTTTCACCTTAATATAAATGACCCAAATAAGAACACACCTATTCATTACATGCAGTAGCAGAAAACAAGTATGAATGTAAGAGACAGAAACATAATTTGAGCATTTCATCTAATGAATCAAATGAAAATTCTGAATTTAAGCTAGGAAAGAAAATAAATAAATAAAATAAAATAAGACTCAGGGATTATGCTACGGGGCTCCTTCAAAGGTTACCGCATTGGCTTGGTTGGTGGGACGGAAGAAGGTTCTAACTATTGACAACCTGTGGAAGAGGAGATGGTGATTACCAATGTTTGTATCCTGTGGTATGCAAAATGAGGAGACGGCTGACCATCTTTTTATTCATTGCCCGTTTGTGAGATCTGGTTCAGGTTTCTGTTTATCTTCTGTATGATTTGGAATATGCCGGGCTCAATTGAAAGTCTCTTTCTCACTGGGCATGGGAGAAGGAATGGGAAGAGAGGTAGGATGCTATGGAGATTAGCCTTTTTGCCCAGAATTTGGCTAGTGGGATGAGAGGAACAACAGGTGCATTCGTATTCGAAGATGCGTGTCTTGGATGCTTTTGGGAGGGCTAAATCCGATCTGATAGAGTGGGCATCTAATGTAAAGGCTCTCAGGGATTGTACTTTATCGTCTTCTTCTTGGGTGGCTTTGTAATTTGTGAGGCTTTTGCCTCTTTACTTTGATATTACTGATAAAAAAACAGAATAAAAAAAGGAAAAGAAAAATAAGAAGGAAGAACTGCCATAATCACAAAAGGCAATAAGACGACCAACATAGGTCCTACTCAAAGATGTATCAGGCTATCAGCTATAAACTATACTGAAAATGCGGGGAGAAAACCCAGGATAAAAGTAGACTTTCCAGGTCATATAGTAATAAAGGACTATAATAAGGCTGAAAGCAGCACCCTTAGGACTTTCAAGGATTGGCTGTATCATTGCAGAAGGTGGCTCCCCAAATATTAATGCATGAGGCTTGGAAAAGAGTTCAAGACTTAGAGATCAATCTTGTCATATTGATGAGGTAATACACTCAATGAAACACTTAGCAAAGTGAAAAATTCCACCATTTTCTTAGGTCCTATTTGGTAGATGCCTAATGCGAGTTCATCTCATTTTAGTTAATAATTATTTATTACAGATATTGATCTCTAATGCATAATGAGTTCATTTCATTTCAGTTAACAGTAATTATGTATTAGAGATCTTGATCTCTAATACATAATTATTGTTAGCTAAAATGAGATGAACTCACTTTTAGGCATCTACCAAAAGTTTCGCCAATGTAGCCATCAAACTATGATACATTACGTGATATATGTGATATTTTCCCAATGCTTCCCACTATTTCCATATCATGAGGTTGCAATATGTGGTGCAAGACTGATACTTTGAAGCAAGATATTCCATGATGGTAATAGTGGCTGTAATGGCCACCAACATTATTGTTACGATACGGGCTGTAATGCCCCCTATAACGGCCATTACGGCCTTCTTTTTTCTTATGAAAAAAAATCTGTTTCAGCCCCGTTACGGACCATTACAGGGCCGTTATGGAACTGTTACAGGCCATTTCTTCTATAATGGCCTTTTTGGCCCCATAATGTGCAATGGCTACCACCGTTACCATTGCATAACCATTTTGTCATACCATGCTTTGAACACTGACTAGGTGAAACACCTTGACTACATTTAGGAGAGGATGTTCCAGATTTTATTATTATTATTATTTTTACGGTTAGCTTGTTAGTACACACCCATGTCAGTACACACACTCCATGTTAGCCACCCCCACTAGGGATCGATACCAAGACCTCAAGTGTTGAAACGAGGTATCTCCACTCAGTCTGCCAGTTGAGCTATGGATCTGGGTGTAGGATGTTCCAGATTGTTCGTCTACAAGGGCAAGCAAGTTCTCTTACAAAGATATTAGGGAACATAATAGCCATTACAGATTGCAAGAATGCAAAAGGAAAATAAAAATAAAAATGGTGTTAGGTTGTTTTAGTGCACAACTATTGGAAGGAAGAAGGAAGAAGGCCTCGAACTGGTAGATGTGTGGTTTCCATCATAATTTCGTTGAGGTTAACGACTTTCCTTTCAGAACAGCTGGTAATTATAAAACATTGTCATTGAAAACAGATAATGCATAAAACATTTCTTTTAGACATATCACATCCAACAACAATTGAAGCAAGGAAAAATTCAATGTTCAAATGAGCAATTTTCACTGCCAACAAACTGTACTTGTGGGCGCACCCTTTTTATATACAAAGTACATAGTAAGGAGGGCCGGACAATAGATACCACAAAAAATCTGCCCCTAATAATTTCTTAATTAAATGTAGACCACTGGTTGTAATTTTCCCTTCCTAGGCCACCAATTGGAAGGTTAGGATTATCAGATACAAGAAATATTGATGTGCAACCCATCCATGATGTGGCCAACAACATGAACCAATTAGAGTGCTGAAATGTGGGCCCCAGCTGTACAGATGCTGGGTCAAACAAAAAAACACAGTTTCTTTTGGAATGAAAAAGCAGAATTTGTTATCTGTACTTCCTAATTGATTTTTTTGAAAGGTGAATTTGTTGTCTGTACTTCTAATTGATACAAACCTTTGAAGCCTCGACGCTGTAACTTGTATCATCATATAGGGGCCCTCCGATGAAAAAACCATCTGGTCCTGTTTTAGTTTCCAGAGCTAATTCACCTTTCTGCAGCAAAGCATTGCTGCTCTCTCCAGCTGCTACAATTCTGATGTCAACACCAGAAAGAGCTGGAGAAACTGATCCTTCAATGTACAGCCCCAATCGACCAACGAATGGCATAATAGTAGCTTGGCAACCATCAGTTGTAACTGATACCTATTGAAAGAAACAAAAAGTATTAACTAAAACCAGATATGATGGAACACATATTAAGACATGGAATGAGATTAACTAAAGCTGCTTACATGACGTTGTCTAGGATAAAACATGAACTTCTTTTCTTCATTATTCCTGTCATAAATGAGAGATGTTATCAGAGCAGAAAAGCTGCAGCAAAAGAAATATCATTTGAGGTCCAGCCTCTTTTCCCAGAAGTTAAGATGCAGTGATTATAAAGTGGAGGGCAATAACCACTGAAAAACAAAGAAATATTGCTGATATTGAACTTGATATTCTACATCTGAATTTCAAGTATAAGGTGCTCGGCCCTCTTGAAGCAGAACTTTTTTCTTTTCTTTTCTTTTTTTGGTCATTGAAAACTGATCTTGTAGTCATGTTCCTTATCCAAGCTCTAAGACCTTTATAGTAAATATCAAATTGAATAAATATTAAGGAAAGCGCAAGGCAATCAAAATAGTCAAATAGTAGATTGGACCTTATCACCCTGCAGTTGAGGACAAAACTCTATGACCTGCATCTCTTAAGAAACCATTGGAATAATGAAACCGAGATTCCCACCACATTGTTTCAACTGATACTGATACTGGATACTTTGTGCATCCTTGTAGGATGCGGTTTGACCATACACGTTGTGTTACATTCTTTTATTAAGTCTACACATATTTCACATGGTATTGACAGGTTAGAAGGGATAAACTGTATGCATATCCACTCCTAGATTTTGGGGAATGAGAAGTCAGATGCGAGCTCTTATATATCCATATGTTCATGTCCATATCTGTATCTGCGCATCGTAGACGGAACACTACAGTATACTGCCTCTTGGTTGATAAAACGTATATCAAGACTTAACACATGCTTGCTGCAAAGTCATAAAGTGGAGATGCAAATTTTGTTTTTAACATCTGCAGCTTCTAGGCTACCTAAAATCTGAAAAGATAATAATAAATGAATAAATAAATAAAAATCCAGCATAACAGTAACGAATCACATGTACCTTGAATCCCGAGGAACAAAGATGAGTTCATCTCCAAGATTAGCCCAGATGGAGTACTCATACACAGCAACCCCTGTTTGACTGTTTCCATTGGATTTAAGTCTAGCATCGGTCATATCTATAATTGCATTGTCCCTATTCAATATGTCCACAATGATATTCTTAGGTGACTCGATGGCATCATCATGCATGCTTGATTCAATGTTGAATTCTCCTCTAAGGAGGTATTTCTTTCCCGTCAAATATATAGGCTGTGCCGACAACATGAAATAGATGACAAAGTTTCTGAAGAAAGAAGAAAACATAGGGCTAAAAAAGGGCAACATCAAATATAAAAATAAGCACCATACCAATGGGTTCAATGTATCAAACTTCACTGATGAGCTCCCAAAGAAAATGCATGAGTCCCTGAAATGAAGCTCATGCAATCCAGGAGATTCTACACATATCCGCTGTGACCCTTTCTGTGATTCCAGGAACAAAGAGTTTAGATAATTATTACATGTAAAAGCGTGATAAGTTTGCATTCTTCACAGCATGTCATTTCAAAGCGGAACACTCTTTTTGGAAACACTACCTTAATTGGCAAATTCACGATTGCAGCATCAGGTTGCTCTATGTACGTATCGACATCATGGGTGGAAATTATATTTATCCAGTAACCTTTTTGAAAAAAAGCAATCCCTTTTTTGTCTTCAGTGCCCACATTCACATCGATAGCACTCTGCTCCCAACACCAATTATCCTCTTCAGATATGGCTGATGAAGATTCATGCTTGACCTAAATACCAAGTGTAAAAAACAAATAAATCAGAGGTAATTAGTGGTTGAATTAGACAGATGGAAAGCACAAAGCACAAGTACATGAAGTGTAGATCTTAATCAGACAAGAAAGCTTCCTTTGCTGTGGGCAAGAGAAAACAAATCATTTAATCAATCCTTTCAGCTGGCAACCGCTGGCAGAAATTTCAAATTCTAGAATAAGCTGTTTGTAGCAAGTTCAATAATTCTTTCAGAACTATGTTGTACATGAATAAAAGTAGTGCTTGTGTATGCGTGGATATACGATTGTCAATTCCCAGCTATTAAGGTATGACAAGAACTGATTTAGATAGCTGAAAGGTAAATATGAAGATTAAGCAGTTACACTCCATGTGACTTTCTCATGCATCTTTACAAGAAAAAGAAGAGTGCAAACTGAGTGTACATCCAAGAGAATAAAGATTAAAGGAAAAATGCAGTACCTCAAGCCGATATTTGCCAGGAAAAACTTTTGGAAACATGAAGTCGCTACTTGCATGAGTCAAGGCAACGGTCTTCCTTTCCTCTTTGCTCCTACTGCCTGGTCTTACAAGTGAAATAGAAATAGATGGACCACACACCTCCTTGCAGAAAACAGTTCCATGAATGTCCACCTGTGCCTGAGTTTTGGAAGAAAAATATCAGCAGTAAGAAAAATGTCATCTGAAACCTGCATTTTCAGCTTAAATGCATAAGATCATTTTAAAGACCCAAGCATGGAAATATAGCTTCAACACCTTTGTTTTATGATGGTGATATATTCTTAAGGAAAGAGCAGTCCTGAACAATGTTGCGAAAAAATAAAAAAAATAATAATAAAAATAAAAACATCCAGGAGAGGAACTTACCTGAGAAAATTCTACACTAAGCAGTGGACTGTTAACTGTAATGTCAAGATAAGGAGGCAAATACAGAAGCTCAGAAGCACCCTCCGTTTTTGCTGCCAAAGCAGATAATCGGTACTCACCAGGAGGAACCTATACCATATGCAAATTAAACAAAAGAAGTATTACATCTCTTGAACAATTCACGAGAAAATTGACAAATTTTATGAAACGAACTAGATAGCTATCAAGTATAATAAAGATAAATTCGTTTAAGCAAGATTGTGTCAGCAAGGGAAAGTGTAATCATTGACACTTCAAAAGTAGAATTGCAGTTTTCATTAGAACAACTTGAAAATTTTATTTCGAAGCCCAGAATAACAATAAAAGCTCAGGTAAATGCAATAATTAGAAAGTTTGGATTTGGGAAAATTCATTGAGGAAATTTTTGCGATCCATGAAAAATTCAGAAGAAGTGCTCAAAAAATCCAGAACACAAATTTTCAAGAAGAATTGGGCAAAACAGAATAAAGAAAAATCAACTTTTCAGATTTTTTTTCAATTACTCAATAATTTGCAAATTATTTAGGAATAATCCACATTTATGTGGGAACAAATTTCTTTGAAAAATTCACAAATAATTATCAAGTTCATTAAAACATCAGTCTAAATTTGCGCATGTGCCATAGTCTTTACAATGGTTAGTATAAACTTCTATTAAACTTATAAGCATGGTTGATTACCATGAGTCGAAATATGTAGGCATGATGGAACCACAACAATCCTTGAACTTCCCAAGAATGATTAGGACTATTACATTCAGGATCCATTGTTATCATGCCTACATATCTATTGTAGTCTTGGCTTCATGAAGTTGAATGCAATAGTCTTAATCATTCTGAGGAAGTTCAAGGTTGAAATAAGTCAGCACCATTCAAAAAAAAAAAAGGTTGGCACCAGGGGAGCCAAAACTGCCAGGTCCCAGGTTATAACAAATCAAATTAAAGGAGAAGAATGGGGCATAAGCTTAGTTCCTCTCTATTTTTGGAAGAACTGTGCCATGGCCATCCTACCAAAGAATACCAATAGAAAAGGCCGAAGGTTCACAAGTGGAACTAGTTTTGAATTACATTTTACTCTTTCTTCTTCATCTAGTTACACCTCCAATTAAAAAATGGCAAAAAATGCCTATGACCAAATCAAAATAAGTTGATTAAAAAATAATTAGAACGCCAAAAAGAAGGGCATAAATAAAACATCTGCAATGCCAATGTAGGCCAACGTACCTCAAAGCAGAACCTTCCACTCTCATCTGTTTGTTTCACTTGAGGCTTAACATTCTCAGGTCCATGCGTCAATGCCACCTGGAACTCAATATTCAAGTAATGGCTGAGAAAACATGCAACTTATTGATATACCATAAAGCTCCATCACCCTTGAACACAAATAACAACATATAAAAACAAACGATCACCTTTGCCTTGTAATCTGCACTAATTGACCTAACAACACCACAAATATCATAGTAGGCTGCTTTAATATCTGGAATGGAAGCCATGTTTGGCAGAACCTAGTTTAAGATAGAACTTGTCAGTGATTATTACTAGAACAAGTGAATGTATAGAAGGAATAATAAGCTTCAAGTACATATATTCATTTTCCATATGAATGAGCTACTTCCATTGTATCAAAACTACATCAAGGACAATATACTTCACCAAGAAATTCTCTAAACTGTTGAACTTGTAATGGTCCTTCTCTGCTAGAATTGTGTAATGCTTGGATGTGACCTGGAAAAAAGAAAACAAGTTGGCAAAAAAGAAAAAGAAGATAATACAAATGAAAGATAAGATTCATCAGAGTATAAAATCACATATGGAATCTTCTTCCACCAATAATTACAAGAGAATGGAATGAACCAGCACAATGTGTCGAAGCATGAATAGAGCACAAGTCAACTAAAAATCTACATGGATTACAATTAGCTTAGCATTCAATTTGCAGGCTTTTCCTTTTAGCTGCCAGAAGTCATTACTCTCTTCTATCAGGCAGGCTAGAATAAGAATAATGGAATCATTATTCCACCAACTGAAGCAACTCAAACAACAGATTGTTTTTCACCACAATGTACGCCAGTAACCAATAAGCTTCATCATCATCAACAACATCATCATCATCATCATCTAAGCCGCATCCCAACTAATTGTGGTCGGCTAAATGAATCCTATTCCACCATTCCACAACTGTACCCCAGCAACCAATAAGCTTAATAAAGAAAATTGATGACTGAAAATATATTAATGTGTTGCACTTCAGGTGGAATGTTCAAAGATTCAATTGTCCCTAATATAAAGCAACTGGAATTTACACTACCTGTTTGATAGAACCAGTAAGAACCTTATCACTACCCTATCCTTCTTAGCACTTTCAACTGAAGCCACAAGGAACAGAGTCATCATGGCCCACAATCCTTAAACAAGCCTTTGGAGACTGAGAGCCCTCCAATGGACCTCATTCCACAGCCCCACATTCAATGGATGGAAATAACAGAACCTTGTGCCCTGGTGAGATGGAGAGCTTTAGGAGGCAGCTATTCATTGGCTTTGTCATACACTGAGGTATAATCAGTGTAGTCAAAACCAACCTAACCACATCTCTGGGTGCAAGGGCAAGCAACGCAATTCTAGCTGAGCACAGGCAGCTTGGCAGGCACCTTATACACGTGTGGTAACAAGTAAGCCTGAAGGCTGTTCCTGTCCTTACGGGGGGCAGATGCTGTCTCTCCTTTCCATGAACAAGGAGAGATGGTTAGCCTGGTTAAAATCCAGAGGAGTGGCAGGTGTTATTACGTAACTTACACCTATTGGGTGTGGGCCTCTCTCTAATTTCTTTTCTTTTTTTAGTTGAGGTGTTTCCATAAACCCTCACAACACTGACCTTTTATTTCAAGATTCTGAAGAAAAGGATACTTTTTTTTTGCATGGTCATGGATTGAACATGTTCTTTGAATGCCATGACCTAACATGGGATTGTTGCACTTGCTTGTTGCACCAGTGTTTTTCTTCTTCTTTTTTATTTGGAGAGAGAGAGAGAGAGAGAGAGAGAGAGAGAGAGAGAGAGAGAGAGAGAGAGAGAGAGAGAGAATTGATTTATTAAAAAAGAACATGGGTGAGATATCTATGCCGGAATTACAAAATAGAAGATCAAAACAAAGAAGCTAGAGGACAATTGTTCCAGTGGAAGATAGTGCATTAAAAAAAGCGCCTCCCAGTAACTGCTCTAACCATAACCAAAGGGGTGATAGAACCAAGTCTACCAATCCTCAGCTTAATATTTTTTTAAAAAAAACAAATATTCTGGTTTTCATTCGTTCTATGAGCAGCAACTTCTAACTTCAATCAGAAACTTGAATAGATGGGAATGTCGCAAATGTTGTGATAATCATTCGTGATCATATTGTGAATTGTAATAGGGGTCGAATCATATCAAAT
Organism: Magnolia officinalis; assembly: GCA_021015155.1. Classification (NCBI taxonomy): domain Eukaryota; kingdom Viridiplantae; phylum Streptophyta; class Magnoliopsida; order Magnoliales; family Magnoliaceae; genus Magnolia; species Magnolia officinalis. Next base: position 4,365,203 of record JAJHSJ010000013.1, read on the forward strand.
TGCAAATTGTATCATAAAATGTAACTTTTTCTCTAATTTTAATAAATAAGAAAATTCTGAAATTTTTAAATAAATCAGAAAACAATTTTAAAAAAACGCTCATTCATCATCCATTTTCCATCAATATGCATCACGAAAAGCGATAGATATCATGATATTAATAATTGAGAACCTGGATATGGAAAATCTGTCAGCATAATGGAGTCTTCAATAAAGTTCAAATCACTCAGGTGACAGTATCCTTCACCATCTTCAATAATTAAACTAATGGCTACTGGGAAGAAGAAACAAAAGCAAATATTGCGTTTTAAGAAATTTTGGATGTGTTGGTTGCAACAAATATCATGATAATTTGTACCAAATTAGGCTAATTAGTCATGAAGTATATTGATATTTGTTACAATAAAATGCAGCCTCACCTTCAAAAACAAATAAAGGAAAGAGACAAGAATCCTTCAATAATTAATGCTATTTTATACCTCCTTTAGTGTAGAGTCACATTGGAAAAACCAGAGATCAATTCTATTGAATTATGAACAAGTTATCTTAATTTCTTTGTTGTGGAGGGGTTGCTTCTGGGGGTTACTGGTCATAGTTGACCCAAGTGAGTCGAGAGGCATTGAATACTAAAATCCCATATCTCCTCTCCCTACCCCAAAAGCCAAGAATAATGGTTTGTTCTAATATTAAGGGCCTTTATATCTTTTATAAGAACAAGTTTTAAAAACATCAAATTCCATTTTTTGAAGTTTTGGGGATGCCCAAAAATTCGTAAAAATGAATCTGTGATTCATATGATTCAATTCGAACAGTACATGAATCATACAATTCATGTACAACTTTTATGGATTTCTGATTTGGCATGCAATACATATCATTTATGTATAGATACAATTTGAATCGTAAATCAAATGATTTTGATAACATTGATCATCACTGGTGTTTAAATAATTTTTTTTTTTTTAAAAACATCAGAAAGGTATTCCAATTCACATAAACTTTAATCTAATGGCTTAAGAGAGAATAAAAATAAACTACAAAGAGAAGGTTGAGGCAAAAGAGAACTTCCATCAAAGAAAGAGATGCAGTCCCATATCACATGAACCAATTGAAAAACTTCATACATGAAGTGAAAGTGGAACAAACTTGCTCCAAATGAAATACCATGAAAATGAATACAATCAATGTCATCTGGTAGTAACTAGTATGCAAACGATTCTACCTGGTCAAGCTTGTAGTATCCTTGACTATCTGTGATAGACCTTCCATGACCGTCTACTATTATATTAACACCAGCAACTCCAACACCATTGCCATCAACAACACGTCCCCCAACAGAAAATCCAGTGACCTGAGAAAAATTGCATGATCATAGTAGATAGGTATAGAATAAAAGATTTACAATAACACAGACAGAAGGTATAATGAATCAACTGGAAAAGGAAGCACGTAGATATCTTTCACCCATCAAGGAAAAGGATGTGCAAAACAAAGCAAGAATAATCACCCAAAAGCCAGTAACTCAGGACATATCTTTCAAAGAAAGGTAAGTATGTAGTCAATTAATGTAATAATGATTACTCAAACTACAAAGGAGATTTACGTAAGATTCTCCATGAGTTTCGAGCACGAAGTTAATGACGCATTGTGTGCACATGTTGCGGGCTGAAACGTTGGCAACAGAGCACATATCAGCAATCACCAGAACTAACGCATCATTCTTGTATCGGATGACAAAACACATCATCTGCATTGGTATAAAATTTGACTAGTTTTATGGCCGTGTTGGCAACTGTGATCAGTGATTTAGAAGGCACTCCGTGAGGCTTTCCTCGAGGTAAGCGATGGGGATCAGCCCCTTAAAGTTTACAGTAGGAGAGAGAAAACAGATGAGAATGATGTGGGCCCCATTGACAAAGACAGGCCCATAAGCTTTCAGGACTTATAGCCACAAGCCCAAGAAAGCACATGACTGTCCAAAAAGCCCATAGATTGGGCCCATAATTCTACTACACCAGCAAGTCATTCCAACTGTTTTCTAGAAGGTTCACATCTTAATTGAAAATTGTTTTCATTGGATTCTCTAGGAGGTCCAAGAGTAATGCAGGGGCATTTTCACACCAGGCTCGAGTGGGGTTGCCTATGGGATGTAGGGGCACACTCGGGGTAGGAGGCCCGTGTGAAGCAGGTGGCTCGTGTGAGGCAGTACCCATGTGATTTGGGGCCCATGAGGGGGGTTCGGCCGAGGTCCTAACCCATGAGATGTGGGGCCAGGGCTATGAGATAAGGGGATTAATTTGTCATGCTCTATCAGTTTGAGCTTTTAGAGCAAGTGGTTAATTGTCCTGCATCAAAGAGTCTTTGTTTTGAAAGTAGAATTCTAGAAAGATCTTCTTTGGAAATTGTTTTCCTCTTTGGGACTCGAGCTTTATTAATTCTCATTGAAACTAGAGTGGCTTTTAGTTTTCTCAAGTCTCGAATTAATATAGGAAAGTTCTATTGAGTCTATAAAAGGGGAAGTCCATGGCATTATAAACTATTTCAGATTTGAGATTGAATGAAAAGTTTGTTAATGTTGAGACTCCATTAAATCCTTCTAGGTAAGACTCCTCGAAAACCTTAGTGAGACTCCAAGGCATATCCTCCTCTTTTTTTTTTTTCTTTTTGTTTTGTCCCCCCAACTTGTGCCCCCCCCCCCCCCCCCCCCCCCCCCAAAAAAAAAAAAATAAAATAAATAAATAAATAAATAAAAAACAATCTTAACTCTCGTGAGTTAGTATCCAGACCTTCAATCCTTCAAACCCTAAAATCTTCTCCATAAACCTTCCCTTATTACCCCTTTATACCCTTTATTCCACCCTTCCTTTACCGCCTCCAACAACCCCTCTTTAACCCTCTTCGACCATGACAGTCCTCTTTGGTTGCAAATCAATGGCGGGTGTTCAGTCCTATTAAGAGGCCTATCCAACATCAGTAAGCATCTCTCAAAATGGCCCGAAGCACAAACCTTGGCACTTAACATACGTGAGATTTTCACCTCACATCGTGAGACATACGCATATTGTACACTTTATGCCTTCTTTTATGAGGCTTACACATTTCAATTTTTTAAAGGTCATAAATATTGTAGAAAGAGTTTTCTCTAGAGTTACTTCTACCTTTGTCACTCTACCACCATGAAGGTAAGTAGATAAGGACTTGGATAAAGCATATTTGGACGTACTTTAAAACCCCATTAGAGAGTTCTCCCAATTTCTTCTACTTCCTGTATGTAGGAGAGGAATGAGCCCAATAGATTACCATTCAAAAAGAAAGAAAGAAAGAAAGGCAGAAGAAAGCCCAATAGAATATTTATCCTTGAAGCTAAATTCCGTATTTAGTCAGACATTACAAACAATCTTCAACTTGAACTCTTGGTCCCCTTTGCACATAGCCAAACCAAGTCTACTTTCCCTCACATTATTACCTATTGGTGCTACTCCTAAGTTCCCTCGATAGCGTTCATTTCTAATTCTATCCTTCCTCATCTTGCCACTCATCCATCTCAACATCCTCATTTCAGCTACTCTAGTCCTTTGAAAATGATGTTCCTTCACTGCAACATTTTGTCCCATAAAGCATGGTTAGTCTTATTGCTTTCCTATAAAATCTCCCCTTCAATTTTTATTTTTTTATGAATGGAATTTTTTTATTGCTAGCACCAGAAAGCACAAAAGAAAAGACCAAGAACAACAAAAAAACAACACAGAAATAAAAGTAACTTAAGCGCCATGCTGCACAAAAATACAACCTACTCCGGCCCTAAAATGGAAGAAAAGCTAGACTAGATTCCTACAACAGACTCCACAAATGATAACTCCCTTGCCTCAGCCCCAGCTTTTGACAAACTATCCGCTTTATCATTAGCAGATCTCAGCATACAAGTATAATGGATTGAGAAAGAGATTCAGCAATATCAGCAATCTCCTCTAGCTCATTTGCAAACCTCCACAGCATGCAGTGGGACCTCAGTCAATTGATACCAACTTTGAATCCCCTTCCACAATGCTGTGAGAGAAGTGATGTGATGCCACTAACCTCCAACCCTGAAAGACAGCCACCACTTCATCACAAATGCCAACTGGGTTAGAAATTTTCAGCAAGATGCTCCCCATGCAATCAAGAAACAACCACAGCAATCCCTGTTGGACCAGGGTTTCCGAGGGTCTTTCCATCAAAGTTGAGCTCAAGGGTACCAGAAAGGGGAGGACACCTGCCCTGAGATTGATCCAGCACTCTTTACCACTACACAGTATCTCACTTGTGATGACAAGAATGCCTCACAATACTGCAAGCACTGTACACTGCAGAACTCCAATCTATAGCTAAGTTGATAATTCTGCTAGAAATCGACCCCAACGAACTTGATTTGCCTTGGCATATTCTGTTGTTTCTTTCCTTCCAAGTGAACCAAAGAGTGGCTTGTACAGACTTTCTACAACAGTCTTCCCACGTGGCTCCATGCACCACTCCACCAGTTGGCACAGAAGTCCCAATCAATCTCAGGATCACCAATTACAGACCAAACTTGGAGCCAGTAATGCTCCATATTCTACAGGAAATTAAATAGTGAAGCAAAAGATGTGATGAATTTTCCTTTAATGATGGCACATAACACATCTATTGGCTAGCATGAATCCCTTCTCTGCAGCTTGTCAACTGTCAGAATCTTGTTGAGGCAAGCCTCCCAACAGAATACACAAACCCTCAGAGGGGGTTTGTTAGACCAAACAAAAGAAGTCCATTCCACTTTGGGCTACTGCCCAATTCTCAGAAAGCTTGATATGCAGAACTGACAGAGAAGATACCGAACAACTCTCTACTCCCCACTCTATGGTCAGCAGATGACCTTTGAGAAATGTCAACCTTTCTCCAGGGTCCAGAGCAGCAAGATTGCCTCCTCTATTTCATCTTCCCACAAATCTCTTTGAAAAAGGAATCCAGACTGACTTCCCTCTTCCCCAATGTAAAAATTGAGCAACAACATCTTTGCATGTCAACAATCAGAAGAGCTAATGGAATTGAGCACTGTGGGGAGTGTTTGAATACCAAACATCATTCCGAAAACTCACCTTGGTGCTTTCTCTGGCCCTGCATCTAATAAACTGCGTAAATGAATCATAAATCTTCGATAACAATCTCCAAATGAAGGAACCTGTCAATTGATGGCCCAATGTCCACCCATTGCTCACAACCCTGTGAGAAGAATTCTGTGCAGCGAAGGAGCACAACTGTTCCCTATTCTCCACCATCATTCCATTAAAAGAGCTGTGTTAAATTGTCTAATTGATGGGATTCGCCGGCCTCGCTTGCTTTTAGGTCAACATACATCCGACCATGCCATAAGATGAAACCTCCCTTCTGTTTGATTGATATGAGGCAATCACATAACACTCTAGAGGCAAATATACGCTTCATCCACCCAGCTCTAATTCGATGAGAAACATCCATCTCAAACTCTCTGCTCTGATGAATGATTGCCCAAAGATACCAAAAATGGTCATTTTGGAGAATTTCTTGGTTAATGATCTGAACTAATTCCTCATATTGACTCTTATTGTTACTAAAATTGCATTCCATATACTCTATGTTGTACGACTGATTTAAAAGCCTTTCAATTCTAAAGCATCCCATTTACTCCCCACCCCAGTCCCATCAATCAAAACTATTTTATTAGCAAACAATACACACCATGGGAGCTCTTCTTATAAATGGCTCATTAACTCATTAATAATAGAATACCATCCTGTTCTTTTGTAATATTTTGAGTTCTAAATGTATTTTAGCTAAAAAAGGGCGACGAGAACATGTGGTTCTTTCACAGCATAGCTTTGGCAAGAGCTCTGATGAATTGCTGATGGAGAAATGTCGACCTTTCTCCAGGGTCCAAAGCAGCGAGATTGCCTCCTCTATTTCATCTTCCCGCAAATCTCTTCTGAGAAAGGAATCCAAACTGACTTCCCTCTTCTCCGCCATAAAAATTGAGCAACAGCACCATCTTTGCATGTCGACAATCAGAAGAGCTGATGCAATTGAGCACTGTGGGGAGTGTTTGAATACCAAACATCATTCTGCAAACTCACCCTGGTGCTTTCTCTGGCCCTGCATCTAATAAACTGAGTAAATGAATCATAAATCTTCGATAACAATCTCCAAATGAAGGAACCTGTCAATTGATGGCCAAATGTCCACCCGTTGCTCACAACCCTGCGAGAAGAATTCTGTGCAGCAAAGGAGCACAACTGTTCCCTATTCTCCACCATCATTCCATTAAAAGAGCTGTGTTAAATTCTCTAATTGACGGGATTCGCAGGCCTCAATTGCTTTTAGGTCAACATACATCCGACCATGCCATAAGATGAAATCTCCCTTCAGTTTGATTGATATGAGGCAATCACATAACACTCTAGACGCAAATCTATGATTTCTCCACCCAGCTCTAATTCTATGAGAAACATCCATCTCAAACTCTCTGCTCGGATGAATGATTGCCCTAAGATACCAGAAATGGTCATTTTGGTGAATTTCTTGGTTGATGATCTTAATTAATTCCTCATTTTGACTCATATTGCTACTAAAATTGCATTCCATATACTCTATTTTGTACGATTGATTTAAAAACCTTTTAATTCTAAAGCAACCCATTTACTCCCCACCTCAGTCCCATCAATCAAAACTATTTTATCAGTAAACAACACACACCACGGGACCTCTTCCTATAAATGCCTCATTGACTCATTAATAATAGAATACTCTTGTTCTTTTGTAATATTTTGAGTTCTAAATGTATTTTAGCTGAAAGAGGGCGACAAGAACATATGATTCTTTCACAGCATAGCTTTGGCAAAAGCTAGAAATAACATAATCGGCTTCTTGATTGTTGATGGTTCTAGGATTGAGAAGAAAGACAAGTTGTAAGAGGCAATTGTCGGGTACTATCAGAAGCTCCTGTCAAGTGACCAATGGGCCCGGCTGAGGCTAGATTATCTACATTTTGATAATTTATCATAAGATTCATTTGTGTCTTTGGAGAGCCCAGTTGCTAAATCAGAAATCAAAGCTTTTGTGGATAGTCTAGGTCGCGATAAGGCCCCTGGGCCTAACAGATTTCTTCTCACCTTTTTTCAATTTTTTCGGAACACTGTGAAAGCAGATGTGGTCGACTTTGTTAAGGATTTTCTTGCAAAAGGCAGGCTTTCCCCCGAGTTAGGAGTCTCTTTTATTGCTATTATTCCTAAAGTAGGAGCTGAAGGCTTGAAAGACTTTAGGCCTATCAGTCTCATCAAGAGCCCATAAAAAATTTTGGCCAAAGTTCTTGCCTCCAGATTTAGAGTGTTGGGAAGCATCATTTCCCCCAACCAGGGGACCTTTGTGTGAGGACATCGAATTTTGGACTCAACCCTTATAGCCCATGGGTGCATCAACTCCCATTTTCGTAACACAAAGGTCGGGATTGTCTGCAAGCTTGACATGGAGAAGGCTTATGACCATGTCATGTGGGATGTCCTGGACTACATGCTAGCAAGGTTGGGTTGTGGAGAAAAAAGGAGGTAGTGGATGTTGGCATGCATTAGCTCCCTTGTTATCTCGATGTTAGTGAACGAATCTCCGAAAGGCTTTTTCAAACCGTCTAGGGGTCTAAGACAAGTGACCGCTCTCCCCTTGCTTATTTCTAGTTGATGCAAAGGCCTTCAGTCGGTTGCTAACAAAAGGGCAAGAAATTGATCTTACTAGTGGTTTGAGGATGTCTAAGTTGGCCGATCGAGTATCACACCTCCGGTTTGTTGACGACACTATAATCTTCTATGAAGCAGACCATGGTTGATAATTTGAAGAAGGTCGTTATTTGTTTCAAAGCAGCCTCTGGCTTGAAGGTCAACTCGGGCAAGAGGTAGATGTTGGGTATCCATCTTCCCAAAAGCCAAAACTACAAAGTTGGCGTCCTCGTTCAGATGCAAAGTTGGCTCGTTCCCCCACATCCTATTAGGGGTTTGCCGCTATGCATTCGAAAACTGGCCAAGCAGCTATAGGATAAGGTGATTGAGAGAATTGAAAGGAAATTATCTTCTTGGAAGAGTTGCTATCTCTCTTTAGGTGGTCATCTTATGCTCATCAAGACTGTCTTCTCCAATATGCCTATTTATTTTATGTCACTTTCCAAGTGCCCTACTTTGGTGTATGAGAAACTGGACAAACTTCGTAGAGACTTCCTTTGGAGGGGATCTGATGAAGGGTACAAGTTCCACCTTCTTAGGTGGAAAGAGGTTTGCAAGACAATGGTCTAGGGTGGTTCGAGAGTGCGGGATGTATGCGGTATGAATGACACCCTTCTAGGTAAGTGGTTATGGCGTTTTGGTACTGAGGTTGGAAGCTTTTGGCGTGAGTTAGTGGCAAGCAAGTATGGCCTTCGGGAAAGGGGTTGGGAGACTAAGAAGCCATCTCTCTATCGGGCCTCTCACATTTAGAAGTGTATTGAGGTTTTCCGCTTAGTGCTCCTACGAGGTATTTCTTACTCTTTAGGGGACAGCTCCAAGATTCGTTTTGGGGGGGATACCTGGTGCAAATATACTCCTATGAGGTAAGATTTCCCTAGCCTCGCTCTTTTTGCCCCGTCTTCCGACTCATGCGTAAGGGATTGCTACTCTAGAAGTGGGCCTTCCTTCTCTTGGGCCCCTCCTTGTAGAAGGAATCTCTCTGATGCGGAGATGGATGATTATCTCCCTCTTAGCCACTTACAGCATGTTGTTCCAATGGGAGACCAAGACTCTATGGTTTGGAGTGCACACAGCTCAAGTTGATTTTCTATTAAATCTCTATACAAGCTGATCCGCGCCTCAAGGGGAGATGTTGCAACTCAAGGGGAGCACACATCACTTCTAGTCCTATGGAGCCCCTCCCAAGGTGGCAGGCAGCATTCACATGGCTCGTGGGAAGGAAGCAGGTCTTAACTCCTAACTATAGACAATCTCCAAAAGAGATCGTTGTCTATTCCGAACATGTGTTGCTTATGCATGCAAGATTTGGAGACCGTTGATCATTTGTTTATCTCATGCCCTTTTTCCTCCAATGTGTGGGAGAATCTCCTTGTTGTCTATGAGGTGTCGTGGGTCATGTTGGGATGCGTTAGGGCCCTTCTATGGGCTTGGCACAAGATGGAGGGAAGACTGATCAAGTTGTATGGTGTCTCTCCCTGCCGGCTGTGTGGTGGGCTGTTTGGGAGGAGAGAAATAGGAGAACATTTCAAAACGTCTCTACATCGATTAGAGCTCGTCCAAGCGGCTATTTCGGAGGGGTTGTCTTTCGATACCATTCTTTTTTTTGGATTATCGTTTGTGGTAGTCTTAGGGGTTTTGATGTTTCTTTTTTCTTTTGTATTCTTTTCATGCCTCGCAGTTGTGAGTAGGCGTTTCTAATAAAATTTCCTTTACCCCTCGAAGTGGGTTTTCTTTCGACAATCGTTTGTTGCGCTCTTAGGGTTTTGATATTTCCCTTTTTCTTTTGTATTCTTTTCCTGCCTCGCGGTTGCTGGTAGGCATATCTAATGAAATTTCCTTTACCCCTCAAAATAAAATAAATGTACAAGTCGTATGTCTTTTAACATCTCTTCAAGTCTCACTGAAAAAAATCCATCATTTTCCTAAAGTTTCCCTCAAGATGTAATACTTTACGCAATATATGTGATATTTTCCAAAATGTCCCACGATATTTCATGTTCTTGAAGGTGTAATACCATGTGCAATATCAACACATACACGAGATGTAGAATTGTTAGAGAGAGAGAGAGAGAGAGAGAGATCAAAACAAGCCCGAACCGCTTTGTCCAATCTAAGTCCACATTGAACATACCTGAAATTTCTGGGCAATTGTAACATGACGATGCTCAACGGACACGTTCATTGAAGGAGGTGAAACATCAAAAACCGTATTCTCACCCTTGTAGTACGGTAGAAGCTCATACATGCCTGCATACAAAACACCTCAAGTGAATACCATGAGAATAAAACATAAGGAAATCTCTTCAGATGAATAAATACATCCCATGCATTCCAATGTACCGTCCAAAAGTAAAAGCAATGCACAAACCCAAATGACTATGATTTATTAGTCAACATGTAGATGTACTAACGAAATGTAAATCACAATCATTGTAGTGTTGTCCCATCTATTCTCATTTGAAGATTGTCACATTGATGAGGACATCTGAGCACCAAACCAGAGGAGGGATGAGCCAGTCTCCTTATGGCTAGATGACCATTACATGAGGCCTACTTGGCCCAATTCACATTCCTAGCCACGTTGAAGACCCCACGTGCATGTTCATGCATCTTTGAAGACCCCACACTGGGAAGATGAACGTGGGCTACATATAGGAGCTTGATAGACACATCGGACCGTTGGATTGGGTGGACACGATGATTGGACTGTTGGATCATCATTATCGGGCATCTTAATCGTGGACCCCCATGGGCCACGAAATAGTTTAGTTGTTTAGATTATTTACATGCTTCGTTATTTTTGGTATAGCTTATATTTGTGTTGACATCAGGGAGTTATGAACAACTTTAAATTTATTGAGCGTCTTTATGTTGAGAATCTTATCTAAGAGTGTCTTTTTGTAAAAGGTCTTTTCTGATACTATAAAAGAGAAAGATTGGTGTGTGAAGCCCTAATGCCATTATTTTGAAGAAAAAAAAGTTGTGTTTTCTCTTCTTCATGTGATTTGAAGAATACTTCATGTGATTTGGAGCTTGAGTGTGGTGTGATTCCATTCCCCATTCAATGGAAGTGCGAGGCTTCCATCTATCATCTTCATTCTCTCTTCCTTTCTATTTAAAAGAGGTATTTTCCTAAAAACTTAATCTCACTTCTTCTCTTCCTATCCAAAACCATCTAAATCATCTTTTTCTTCAACTTTTCATTATCCTACTTTAACCCCAACCGAAATTAACCATTGAGGACCAAAAAATCCTAGCCAACGACCCACACATGCGAGCCCCTAAGCTGACCGTATGGTAAACCACTCAATCCTTTGATTTCCCCTTGCTTCCCCCATCAAAATCCCTTAATTCCCCATCCATAACCCTACCATAAATCCTAGATCCCCAATTTCCCATTTCCCCCAATTTTTAAAAACCCTAATTTTAAAATCCCCAATTCCCATGAACCCTAATTTTCCAATTTTCCCTTTCTTAACCCTAATCATAAAACCTACAAATCTGTCCCTTGAATGTGGAACATGCCTATGCTAAATTGGAAGTTCAATCCTTCCATTGAGTCTAGTTTTAATTGATTTATGTGATTTCTTAACATGCGGGCATGTGATTTAAATTAAATCAGATTTTATTTCCTATTGTTTACTCTTAATCCTAGATCCCCAATTTCCTATTTCCGCCAATTTTTAAAAATCCTAATTCTAAAATCCCCAATTCCCATGAACCTTAATTTTCCAATTTTCAAATTTTCCCTTTCTTAACCCTTATCATAAAACCTACAAATCTGTCCCTTGAATGTGGAACGTGCCTATGCTAAATTGGAAGTTCAATCCTTCTATTGAGTCTAGTTTTAATTGATTTATGTGATTTCTTAACATGCGGGCATGTGATTTAAGTTAAATCAGATTTTATTTCCTATTGTTTACTCTTAATTACTTAGGGTTAGCATCTTTTGTTAATTGAATTACTTTATGGACTCTTTCATAATCTCCATGTTACATGTTAGCATTAAATCATGTGTCCTGCAAAACCCATTTATTTGAGGGCGGCTTTAGGAGTTCAATTTTGCCAGTCATAAAAAAATTCTTAAATTGATGAAATATAAATATATTCTAGAATTATCTTACCTAACTAATTACATTCGTCTAATATCCCTGATTTCTCTACATAAAGAAGTTTGGTTAAGGTTCGGTATTGAGCGCAGAGTTAGAATGTAATTTAAGTGGGCATCTAGGACCTTCACACTAAGGAATCCCCAAACATTTTGTTTGAGTGCCTGGTAAGTTATTTGATCCAGTTAATTAACCAAGGTGGTTGTTTGTGCAAATTGATATATAACAATGCCAGTGAACTGGGACATGCCAAAGCTTGGTAATCTGCAATTTGATCACATAGAGGACGACGCGGTTTGGTCGGCACATCTTTTGAGAGGAGGTAAAGGTGTCAATTTCAGATTATGAGGATAAGGTGTCAAGGGCTAATGGGAATCCAATTGCTTTCTTTTAACTTATAAGTATTTTGGGAAGATGTGAAAGGGATGTTTTTGAGTTTATATATGAATTCTATGAAAAAGGGAAAGCTCTCTAAAGATGTTGAAACGTTGTTTGTTACGTTGGAGTAGGTGCGACCCTAGATTTTTCACAAACACCATGGTGGCCTCCACCTAGCTTTCGACAAGTGGAGTAGGTGCGACCCCAGCCTCACCAAACACGTGCGACCGTAACAATGGGGCCCACCTTGATGCATGTATTGTATATCCACGCCGTCCAGCCTTTTGATAAGGTCATGAAGGCCCAGATGAAGAGAAAAACAAATATCAGCTTGATCCAAAATTTTATGGCTCTCAAGAAGTTTTTAATGGTCAAACACCATTGTTTCCTGTGTTTTGGTCGAACTGATATTTGGATCTGCTTAATGTTTCAGACTTTCAGTCCATATCCCAAAATGATTTGGAAAAATGGATGGACAGGGCAGAGATACAATACATACATCACGTTGGGCCCCACGAAATCAGCTTGATCCAAGGTAGCAACATGTTCAGTGAGACCGGGATCGTACCTAATCCACCCCCCCTCCCTACTAGATGCAGATTGCGTATTGACATTGTCAGTAACACCCTCGCTATTGGACAGTTTTCTATGGGCCCTTACGATAATGTATGTGTTTTATCCACGCCATCCATCCATTAACTTAGGCAGATTCAGATCTCAAGTCGACCACGCCACAGGAAAATAGTGGTAATTGAACGCTCACCATTGAAAACTTCTTAGGGCCCACTGTAAAGTTTATTTGCCATCCAACCTATTGATTAAGGTCAAGTGGGATATGGATGAAGGGAAAACACAAATATCAGGTTGATCCAAAACTCATGTGGCCCATAAGAACCTTTTATGGTCAATCTCCACTGTTTCTTGTGTTTTGGTCCACTTGAGATTAGGATTTGCTTCATTTTTGGGCACATGCCCTAAACTAATCTGGAAAAACAGATGAACGGCATGGATATACAATCTGTACATCAAGGTGGGCCCCACATTCAAGGTGGCACCATGTTGGGTGAGGCAGGTGCTGCACTTAAATCTATTTCTCTCTCTTCGAGAGCAGATTAGGTAAGACCCCGAACCCACCCAAGACGGTGCAGCCCATACCATGGGGCCCACCTTAATGTATGTATTATGTATCCACGTCCATCCGTTTTTCCAAATCATTTTATTGAATTATCCCAAAAATGAAGCAAATCCAATTATCAAGTGGACCATACCATAGGAAACAGTGGTGATTGAACTCCCTAACATTAAAAACTTCTTAGGGAGCACCTTAATGTTTCCGTAGTGTTTATTTGCCATCCAATCTGTTAATAAGGTCACATAAGCCTGGATGAAGGGAAAAAACAAATATCAGCTATATCCAAAACTTGTGGCCCATTAATGGTCAGTCACTACTGTTTACTATGGTATGGTCCACCTGATAATTGGATTTGCTTCTTTTTTGGGATAATGCCATAAAACGATTTGGAAAAACGGATGGACGGCGTGGATACAGAATACATACATCAAGAAGGGCCCCACGATAAGGGTCGCACCGTCTTAGGTGAGTTTGGGGTCTCACCTAATCCGCTCCCTCTCTTCATTGCCAACCTGGCTGACGTGATTGAGCCCACGACACGTGGGCCCACCGTGATATTTGTGAGAAATCGACTCCGTCCATCCGTTTTGGCAGGGTCATTTTAAGACATGAGACCAAAAATCAGTCGAATCTAAAGCTTAAGTGGGCCACACGACTAGAAACAATGGAAATGGGCTGCCTACCGTTCAAACCTTTATGGGCTCCACCTAATGTTTATATGCAATCCAAACCGTTCATAAAGCGGCCCAACCATTCATAAGGTCATTACCACTGGGATGAACTAAAAGAAGAAAAATATTAGCCTGATCCAAAGCTTCCGTGACCCCACGAATGTTTCAATGGTGGGCGTACAATCTCCACTATTTTCTATTGTGTGGCCCACTTGAGCTTTGGATTTGCCTCATTTTTGTGGTTATGATGTCATGTCATAAAATGAGCAGCCAAAACATATGGACCGGGTGGATTTCTCACAAACACCATGGTGGGCCCCACCCAGCTTCGGACCACCCGACACGAAAGCCTCTCTCTGCCACAGTTTAGTTTTAAATGAGGGGCATTTTTGCCTTTTAAAAAATACGGTTGTAAAATCATTTGTAATCCTCATGGTTTACGACAGCAAGCGGTTTACCATAACGGCGTACAATAGGTACGCAGATTCCTTAAAATATGTAAACAATAGGCATATTTTCAAAAATAGCCCTAAGATAGGTGGATTTTCATAAAAACCTCAAGAAAAAAGGGACATTCCAAGTAGACTAAATTGTGTATTTGCTCTGTGAGACCTACATATATGACTGCTAGAACTCAATAATCTCTGGTGAAAAACTTCATATTTTTTAGTCAATAGATAGGCAATCTTAAATCAATGTAGTTGTGTTTAAGGTAAGCCAAATAACATTACAGAAATCTTCATCATCGTCATCATCATCATAGTGTTGTCCCAGCTATATGGGGTCAGCAAAGAAAATATTGATAGCAACAAAAATATGGGTTCACTTGTCTTTCAAAACAATGGATTCATACAAACAGATAGAGAATTACCACATGGTATTGAATTAAATTTGAACTTTCCATCTGCATCTGATACAACATGGCACAGAGCATCTTTCTGCCTAGGACTATCACCAGTACCCTGGGGACAATCTACCTCCAACACATCATCCGAATATAAATATATGTGAACACCCAAGATTGGATTTCCCTGCCAAAAAACAAAAAGATTTGGAAGCTTTAGTCAACAAAAATATGGACCTGCAAGACGCCTCATCAAGACCTTCAAAGCAGAAATCACATAGAGCAACTGGAGACTGTACTTCTTTTACTTTTCTTTTCTTTTTGATAATTGACAGAAACTTTATATAGTTAGGACGAGGAGTACGTCAAAACATTTGGCTAAGATTCCACACTCTCAACAAATATGCCAGTTTACTCTCCTTTTTTCTTTTATTAATTATATGACTATAAGATATAATAGGCACATACAATACATTTACCTGGAGTCCCAGAGAATCTACTGGACAACTTAAAATTTAATCCATCACTTTCATTGAATGCTTCAGGGATTCTCAGAATTTTAATTCACACCATCAAGCCTGAATATGCCATGAATCATAAGCTCATGCACAAACTTTAGCTAAACTAGATGAAGGTTATCTCGTGTATAAATTGGGAATCACTATTTTCATCCACTCTGACTGCTAGCGGCACTCTTGCATTTTTACTTTTGGTTATACAATAGTACAATTCCAAACTATTGAATATCTAAAAGTACAATGAAGGATGCTGGCAGTAGTTAGAGTGGATGCATATAGTGGCTCCCTGTAAATCATTATCACCATCGCCCTTGCTTCAGCTATCCAGTATCAAGTACCAACTTAGTGTTTGCCTATAAATCTAAATCTAAAACACCCATATAATGCGTACATATACAAGTTGGGGAAGATTATACTACAAAATACAGTACAGTATACCATCTGCAATAATATATCATCACTCATAACACGTTAAACATTTGTAAAAGATAACCTACATACTGTGCCAAGTATATGGGTTTTGCTAACGTCCCCACCTTCATGGGGACATCAACAATGTCCCCAAAGCTTTTGAATGAGATGCAGGGAGTCCAATCATCGATTTGAACCATCCATTCTTTCATACAACTAGGGAGCAATGTTGTGAAAATCGTTATCGTATTGCAAATCATAATAGGGTTTAATCGTATTGAATTGTAAATTGTATCGTAAATCATAAGATTTTTTTATGATGTTCTTAAAAATATAAAGAATATAAATAAATCACAAAAAGAGATTTTATTTTTATTTTTATTTAAAAAAAAAAAAAAAAAAAAAAAAAAAAAAAAAAAACTCTCAGCAATCATGCCTTTGCAATTAATATGCACCAAGTAATACGATGTCATGATAGTGTCAAAGGATTCTTATCTTTAAGTATTTCAAGAAACTTTCCTTAAAAACATACAAGGATCCTTTAATAATTATGTTCTTGTTAACTTTCATAAATACGGAAGAACCACGATGGAAAAGCGCCATTTGATTCTGTAGACCGACGAAAAAAGATATTTTGATTTCTAACCATCATTCCACAATACAAACAAGTCAACATGATCGTAACCATCCATAAAAACATTCCAGATAAGTCATGCATCAATTTGGTGTTTCGATTAGTTAAGAAGAAATCATATAAAAAAAAAAAACTCAACAATTTAATGTCGAAGAGAATATATGCCATTTAATCTCTTATAAAGAACAAAATAAAATAACTTACATTTTCTAAATGACACTTTTTTTAAAGCTTTTTTTCTCTAAATGATTCTTAAAGCCCCCACCAATTTAAAAACATAAAATGAAAGCCAAGCGAAGCTTAAAATATAAGAGAACAGGTATAATTTGAATCGTAAATCGGGATTTGAATTTTAAATCGTAGGATTCAAATCATAGAATCGTAAGATTCACATAAAAAGGGATTCAAAGATGGGATTCAAATCGTTTTGCTTAAGATTCGACTCGAATCGTATATCTTAAATCGTAAATAGTAAGATTTTGATCGCACTGGCAGGGACCAACAATGGTGCAAAAATCAGGCCAATTAGATGATCGCAAGTATCCGATTGATAGCATGAAAAATGGACGATTAAGATTGAGGGGATAAACAAAATAGGTCTAATCATCATTTTAAACCATTTATCCGATATATCCATCTTTATATTGCTTATGATTCCAAAGTAGTACTTTTGTTTAATGATTCTAACCATGCAATCTTATCTCTCATATATATATTTTTTTTAAAGGACAATTGTAACAAATTGGCCTCATTCACGGGGTTAGAATCATCCAATTGGCGTGATTTTTGTACCATAGCTTGCTCCAAATGGTACTATTGAATGAACAACCCCGATTGATGATTGGGTGACCCACATCCCATTCAAAAGCTTTGACAACTTTGCTAATGTCCCCATGAAGGTGGGGACATCAGCAAACCCTTACAATTATACATAGAGTAAAATTTCAGAACCGATCCACAGTTACATAGGAGGGTTATCTCAATCTCTTTTTTTTTTCTTTTTTGAGAGAGAGAGAGAGAGAGAGAGAGATCAGTCTCATTTAAGTTTGAATCTGTATCTTTATCATATATATCCTCTCCATGTAATAAAGGAAACAATACAAGCATCTATCTCACCACGGTGAAAATGAAGAGTTTGCCTTAATTATCGTATAGCATTTTCAGTAATTGGCTACTAAAGTTTCCACATATAAAGACAATCTTATATGTGTGTGTGTGTGTATACATAAGTGTGTGTGTGTGTGGTGTGTGTGTGTGTGTGTGTATTTCAGGCTCCTGATATCAAATGCTATCATCAGATGAACTTTATTGCATCCATGGATTAAGAAATGTCTCCTCTACTTTTCAAAATAAATAAATAAATAAAGAAGAAGAAGAAGAAGAAGAAGAAGAAGAAAAGAAAAGTCTCCTCTGAAACAATACCTTACAGATAGACGAACAAACCAGTGCTAGTTCAGTTCCATCAACACAGTTCACACTCCACTACGCCCGTCATAAAATGGAGAAAATTTTTTTGCCTAAAGTCACTAACAAGCTCACTTGATAGTAGTCTAAATTTGAGAACCCTTGCCTGACAAACCTTTCCCACTGAACTGCCCAGCTGAAAAGCCTGAATTTGACCAAGCCTAATCTGCTAAGATTAAGGCCATACATTTCCTTCATCTGTTTGCAAAACACATTCTTCTCATGTCTCAACCCCAAAGAGTGAAGCTAGGTGGTATCATATTTAGAACTCTTCTTGAAGACTAAGTCACTAAGAACATGGTTGCACTAAACCCAGGTTTTATTACAGAATAATAGATACTGTTAACCCAGGTCCGTGGGATGTAACCAATTGCATAACTTGAAAAAAGACTGCAAAACAACTTCCGCTACTTCCATAGCCATCCAGTATATGTTACTGCATGTAAACAAGCAAAAAGATGGCTAGGTACAAAAGGAGGAAACAGGACTGATGGTGCTAAATTCTGAAATTAACAAAGATATCATTGATTTTACAGTTAATTGCTGCAGAAGTTAATTGATCCAACCAATGTTCTGCATGCACTTTACATTTCACCTAGCATATAACCAGTGACAGGGTACACATACACTTCCCTGTGTTTATGTGATAGGTTGACAAGTTTGAAACTAGAAAGCAAAAGGATGTCATCAAGCCAATCCTAATATGATGACCAACTACTTGAACACTATATCCCAGTTCAGAACATCACCCATAATGGATGCATATTAAACATGCAGCTGTGAAAATCTTCCATCATCATCATAACCTTCCTCTTAAGCAATTTGGGGTTTGCTTTTAAATACTGGATTGGCAACAGTTTTACAATTGCCTGCCCGCTGGACATCAGCCCTTCTCTTTTAGCCAGGGGTTCTAGAGCCAGACATGGCAGATGCTCAAGAAGCAACTTCTCAATCACATGCAAAATTGAGGATGTGAAAGAGAAATGAAAGTTTAAAAAATAATAATAATAATAAAAATCAAAGGAATGCGCCTTGACCCAAACATAAGCCAGTCCACTTGTCAAGCAGGTCATGTGTTTGCATGAAAACAATTTTCTTTGAATTGTCCAATTATCTCTAATGGGCAACAAATTTTCCATATTTAGAAGAATATAAACATGTGCACCTGTGTGCAATCAACTGGCAAAAGAAAAGCATGTTTGTGCACAACCAATACTTGCTATTGCTAAAAAATTACCTGAGCAACAACGAAGCCATGAATATCATACCCGGTGACAAAGAAGATATCATCTACTAAGCCATTTCCAAACCCCAATTCCACCTGAAAAGAAATAAAGATGTCACCTAAGTAACAAGCAATGGCATGTTTCACAAAAGGGATGAAAAAAAAAAAAAAAAAAAATCCTTCGCATCCCCCTGATTATGGGGTTTGTTTTGGTTTCCTTCCTGTTTTCTGGTTGTATTTTTTGCCTTTTGGTTCTTTTAATATAATTCTTTACCTTACCGGGAAAAAAAAAAAAAAAAAAAATCAAATGGGATGAAAAATGCAACAAGTGCCCAACCTCTGAGGAACCTCTAACTTCGACTTTCAAGTTAGGATGCGTAGCACGTAATTTGTATTTCCCTGCACCCATAGATTGCAAATTTCTGATGATTGGAACAGGGACTAAAACTCCATTGGCATAAAACAATATAGGAAGATGAATAGGCAACCCTCTTTAGCAATTAGAAAAGCTTATAGAGTAGGACTGATGATAAGAAAGTGCCTTCATATTAGGCAATCATCCTTGCACATTATTCATGACAGAATCATTCAAGAGCAGCATGAATTTCAACAAGCATCAATCAAAATCAAGAAGTAAAATGTTTGTAGTTGTCCATATGTTAATGTTCATAGATTATTAAATGGACCTAATATGACCACTACAACTTCAAAACTGAATGAAGTGGTAGTTTTCCTTCTCAGGAGTAGAGCTGTACACGAGCAGAGTTAGCTCGGTAACTCGCTCGACTCGGCTCGAAAAGGCTCGACTTGACTCAGCTCAAAGTGAGTTCGAGCTGAGCACGAGCTGATTTTTGGTGCTCGAAATGAGTTTAAGCCGAGCACGAGCTTGACCCAGCTCGACTCAAATACTACTCGAACTCGGCACGACTCGGACTCGACTCGGTACAGGGTATATATACCCAGTGTTCAAGTTGTCGGTATCGCTACAAGTTTCGCTGGCCGGAGATAAAGATATAATATCGTTATCGCCGATAACCGGAAATGCGGAGAAAAACGCGAAAACATGGAGATAACTGTGAAATTTTTTAATGAAACTTCAGGACATGCCTAAATACATATATTTATATATTTAAAAATTAAAATTTTGTAAAAAAATACATTAAATAATAAGTTTTCATTTAATGGGGCCAAAAAAGCATACGTTTCCATAAAAAATTACTCTAATAATAACCAAAATAAATTTATCTAAGTTTCAAGTGGACCACACCATATGAAACAGTGGGAATAATGATTTCCACCATGGATATCTTCATAGGGCCCAGTGATGTTTATTTGTCATCCAAACTGTTCATAAGATCACAGGGACATGGATGAATAAAACTCAGAAATATCAGGTTGATACAAAACTTTTGTGGCCCTCAAGAATTTTTCAATGGTAAACATTCAATTCACAAAGTTTCATGTGTGGTCCACCTAAGCTTTGGATATGCTTCATTTTTTGGCTTGTGCCTTAAAATCATTTAATAAAATGGATGGATAGAGGGGATCAAATACGTAATTACGATGGGCCCACTGAGTTTACTCAGTATGCAATCCACTTCCGTTGTAGTTTTTATGAATCCCAAAATTTACCTAGCTAGGTGGGTCGGGAGGCAGAATGGCTGGTGTACATCGCACCAGCTATTGACGTCAGCAAGTTCTGTGGGTTTGATTATAAGGTATGTCTTATATCCAAACCGTTCATCCACTTGAAGAGCTCGTCTTAAGGTTTTAGACGAAAAATAAGACAGATATAACTATCAAGTGGACTACACTGCAAAAACCAGTGGGGGATTGAACGTCTACCATGAAACCCTTAAACCCTTTTTGGGATCACAGAAGTTTTAGATCAATATGAAAATTGTTTTTCCTCTTCATTCAGATATTTGTGTTTTTATGAACAGATTGGATGCAAAATGAACGTTATGATGGGCCCTGTAAAATGTTTAATGGTGAAAATCATTATCTCCGCTGCTATCTATGGTGTGGCCCACATAATCTTTGGATATAGTTCATTTTTTGGATAATGCTCTAAAATGAACTCTAAAAACAGATGAACGGTGTAGATATAATAAATACATCACTGTGGGGCCAATATAACTTTGATCTCCTTTGAATCGTTCGTACAACTCGGAGCTCGAGGAGCGTCGGTGCTCGTCTTCGCACGACACATACTTACAGCAGCTTTATAGCTGGTGTGATGTACACCAGCCTATCCACTTCCCGTGGATCCCTAACTATGGGACCCATTATAAAGTATGTACCTTACATCTACACCGTCCATCATATATGATGGCTTATTTTAGTCCGTGATCCGAAAAATGAACTAGATTCAAATCTTCAATGGACCACACCATAGGAAACTGTGTGAATTGAACGCATATCATTAAAAACTTCTTGGTGGCCGTAGAAATTTTGAATCAAGCTGATATTTATTTTAACCCTTCATCCATGGCTTTTTATATTTACAGAAAGGTTTGATACAAATAAACATCACTGTGGGGCCTAAGAAGATTTCAACAGTGAAAATCATTATTCTCATTGTTTCTTGTGGTGTGGTCCACTTGAGCTGTGGATATGCTTTAATTTTGGGATTTACCCCTAAAATTAACTAGAAAAATGAATGGACGGCGTGGATAAATCACATACATTCACGGTGGGCCCAGAGAGTTTACTCAATACGCTGAAGCGCACCATGCGCGGTCTGCTTCTGTAGTTCTAAGGCATAAAATAAAAGAAAAAAAAATATAGGGTTTTTCGTATGCGAAGAGGGGTTTTTGGCGGAGGGGGGATTTCGACTATGGGTTTCAAAATCTCATCTCAATCTCCCAAAATCCCTGATTTTTTGCCGTAAATCTTCCAATCGAACGAAGAAAAGGAAAATTTTCAGATTTCTTTACCTCCGTCGAAGATGAGAGCTGTCGATTGCTGCCCAGATTCTTTTCTTCCGAGTTCCGATCAACCATCAACCAGGTATTACCGAAATCAAAGGTTTTTTTTATTTTTTTCCTTTTTTACCTATTTTGTCACAAAAAATCCAAAATTATCGATGATATCGCCGATATTTCGCCGATAATCCAGAGAGAAACGAAAAAGGGGGGTTTCGGTGTCGCTAGTCTAGCGACACCGATATTATCGGCGATATTATCGACATTTCGTCGACAATGCGAACACTGTATATACCCTTCTAAACACAAAAAACCCTACCCCTTTTCAAATATACCCCGCCCGGTGCCCAACCCTAACCCTCTCTCCCTATTTCCTCCCTCTCTTCCGTTCCGCCCTCTCCGTCAGTCTGGCGGCCGGCGAAGCTCGTCCGTCCTCTCTCTCTCTCTCTCTCTCTCTCTCTCTCTCTCATCCTCCCTTACCTACCCGTACGGCCGCACCGATGCACACCCTCTCTGTCAGTCCGGCTGGCGAGCCTCTATCTCTCTCTACTCTCTCCCTCAGCCTTCCTTACCCACACGGCCGCCCCTATCGCCCACCCCTGCGGCCTTGCCAGCCCCTGCTCGGTCGCCCCTGCCGGCTGCCAGTCCGGTCGCCCCAATCCAGTGCGGTAAGTGTTCACTGTTCATATTAATCCCTTTTTTTTTTCTTTTTTGTTTGGATTTTAATTTATGCAATAGTTCTGATTTTTCACTTTCATTTGATTGAATCTGAAATAGTTCTGACTTATCCAGTTCAGTCTCCCCTGAAACTCTACTCGAACTCGGCTCGAACTCAGACGAGCCGAGCACGAGCTGCTATTCCGAGCTCGAAGGCCGAGCCGAGCCAAGCACAAGCTGGGACTCGAGCAGTCCGAGCCGAGCACGAGCTGGGCAATACTCGGCTCGGCTCGGCTCGGCTCGACTCGACTTGTGTACACCTCTACTCAGGAGTCTAGTTTTGTTGATGAACCTAGATAGGTCATTATTTAGAGGTTCAGGATGGTGTTTGTGGCCAAATGCTAGTCCATCAAATAACATAGAAGAATTTAGCTTCTCAAACCTGGAATGATGTTTGTGAATGAGTAACCTCCAACTGATGATGTGAAAACAGAAGAAATAAGATCATCCGCAAGTGACAAGAGCTCAATTTTTACATTGGAAGGCCCTCCATCTTTCAAGGAACAGCTCTCTCCACCAACAGCTCCTATAACTCTTCCAGATACGGTAAATCTGCATATATATGAATTCTATGAGAGCTGTGATACACCTAAGACTCTAACCAAGTATAGCAACAAAATTTGTGTCAACTGAAACCTAAACAGCCGCATAACCAAAGAGCACAGACCCTGTGAATCGGAAATTGATATCTGCATTTGCATTGCAGCCACTGTGATCAACAACAACAGGAACCTGCAAGTGAATACATGTTCTTTATGTCATATTTTAACAAATCGCGACTACAGAAAGTGTATCAACACCCTCATATATGGCTGTGCATAAAGAAGGGGAGACATAAGGAGCATGCCATTAGATGGTAATAAAAGGAAGTTCAGGGAAAATGCTGAAATGCAAATGCCATTTACGCACATTATCTGGGTCCCATGACCATCCTTCAGGCCCCTTAATTTTGATGACAAAAGAACCCTGTAGAGAGACACAAATACAACTCGAGGTAAGAAAAATTTCAGTGAGAATCATATAAATTTGTTCCACAAATATATGAACCATATAACTGTTCCATGTTTCAGTACGCATTTATTCCAGAACATTGAAACCAAACTTTAACAACACATGTGCCAAGAATATCCAATGATTGACGAGAACAAAAACTCTGTTAGGACAGAGTATTAAGTGTAATAATATCCAATGATTGATAATATTTGTTTCTCCCTGGTAGCATGATGCCATGCTGGATAACAAGCCCAAAGCAAGCCAAATTAATGTTTTCTGTCCAGATATTGAAGCATGTTTCAGAGGCACAGGCCCCACAGCTGAAGCATAACTCATGACCAATTAAAGCAGAGGAAGCCTACTCTTTTAAATTTGCTGCCCCGTCTTCCGATATCTGTATCATACTGAAACAATCCTTCTCGGAAGCCGGAACCACGTATCATTGACAAGCTTGCAAACTACATAACATGTAGTACTAACAGTACTCACAAGCCAGTGAGCAAAACAACTGAGGAAGGGAACGCAACATTGTTTTTTCTTCTTCTTCTTCTTCCCTTTTTCCCCTTTTTGAAGGACTAGTGAAAAGCACATGCCCTTGCATGTTGGAAACTTCAACCACAAGTGGGTCCCACTTGATGAGTGCCAATTCTTTGGAAGGAAAAAAAAAAACATTGGGTTACCATGAACCACTTGATGGACAGATCAACAATCCACATTGAGGTGACCATACCAAGGATGGGCGATGCACCATCTTGGCTGCCATTTATCTCCTGCATGATTATGGAATGTGCAGTGAGATCAGTACCATTTAGCGGCATCACTGGTACTTTGCCAATGGGGATCACAACCAGCGCCAAGGCAACTCATCCCATCATAGAAAAATCAACCCAAGAAAATTCTATCAAGGTCACAGCTCAATACCAACATAGCCAAGTACCAGTTGAAACTTGAACTATAAAGAATATTCTGCAAGGTTTGCTAATCTCGTATGCATGGATAGCCCAGCCTGATTCATGGCTCCATATGTATCAATATATCACACATGTAGAACATCTGAGCTGTTATCAGGTAAGCCCCGCCATTTGGACGCCCTGGCCAAAAGATCAGACCAGTATATTCATCTGGTTGGCCCCAGCAACAAATAGACAGTGAAACTAAGGCTGTGTTTGGTGACACCGAAAACCATTCCAATTAATTTGTCTCACAGGCACGACAAAATGTGTCCTTTACTACAGTTCAGATTTAATCCTTTGCTATGGCCCACATGAACATTGAATGGGCCTGATTTCTAAATGGAGGTATGGCCACATGACAGAACTTCAACTTGGACAGTTTGGATCACCCACATGTGCACATGTGGACTGGTGATAAATCACTGCTTCCCATATGATTTTTTTTTTATTTCAAAGAGTCTGAAAGTTATATTTAAGATTATCAATCCACTCAGTAGACATGGTAAATCATTTTCCACAGAATGCTTCTTTTCCAAACACTAATGACATCAGGGAGAAAACCATATAAAACAATACCTTGTCATATACTGGGATGAAATAGTAACCATTGGGAGCACATTGAGTCCTGTCTTTCACCAATCCATCAACTGTGCGAAGTTCAACCTGCACTTTTTGGCACATAGAATAAAAAAACAAAAATAATTTCTCTTAGAGAAATCAATAGAAGTTTGAGCATGTATTCATACTAACAAGGAAAGCATCTCAACCTTGTTCCCAAGAAGAAAATTAGAAGTTCTGAAAGATCAAGAATTCAAGACCAAAAAACCAGAATGAAATCTGATATTTCCTAAACAAACATTCTCCTAATAAGGGTTTTAATGTTTTAGGCTCTATTTGGATTGGTAGAATCCAAAAAGTGTCCATGGAAAGAAAACGTTTTCTATTAATGTGATGTTTTCCACCAATTGAGACAATAAGGGCCTGTTTGGTTTTCCAATTAAAACAGTAATTGGCTGGAAATGGGTAACTCATTAATTAATCCTTGTAATTGTGTGGTGACATCACTACCATTTGACTGCAACAATTATATTATACCATCGTTTGTTTTACTGGGGCATCACTATACAAATGGGTCTTTTGGTATGTAAAAATATAATGATTATAATTTCCTTCACCTGTTTACTCTACATGTGTATTTGACTATCGTTTTTTGTGCCACAATTCTCTCTTAACCAAACACCCTGAAAAGATAATAATGGCTCATTTACTTTGAATTACACCGAAAATTGGAAAATCAAACATGCCCTAAAGCAAAAGGCAGAAAATTGTCTTAATTCCCACAGTTTTCCTTAAAAAAACATGTTTTCCTTTTCCATTTGGGACTTGTTAATCCTCATTTCCATGCTTTCTGAGAAACAGATTTCAACTTTTTACCATTGAGCATTGTATTTTTCCCTGGAAATCACCAAAACTAAAACAAACAACCTTATATAGATTATTTTCCACCAATGACATTATCCATGGATTTCCTCACATGATACTGTCCACTGATTTGTTATGGTACCTCCTATGTGACACTAGATGAAGAAAAGTGGCTTCTTCTTCTTCTTCTTTTCTTCTTTTTGGTTGACCTAGCAGTGGTACGAGCAGGGCCCACCTTCCAGTAACTGAAGCAATTGATCCGATTGCCTGATCATTGAACAGACCATAACCGCTAGTATGTACCCCATTAGATTATCTTAGCGCCCAACGAAATGAACAAATTATTACAAGCGTTCTGCATCAAAGCAAGGGCCCACCATATGAACGATTTAGATCACCAAAGGCAGAGCCCCGTGCAGTCTTCCGAGCAAGGAATCGCTCATCAAACAGTGCACATGTCCTCATCTAGAAATTCACTGCTAACAACACATACTAAATGGGAAAAAAGAACAGAAATTTCTAGTTTCTGACATAGAATCCGAGTGTAACTACACCATACCGTTATGTGCGAATAGTCCAATTTCGTATCGGACGGCTTCCTCGATTTGATCAAAGACGAACTCGCCTGAGAAAACAGTGAACGGTGAAAGGTCGCAAAGAGATCGAACCAACGGACGAAAATGCGGAAAAAGAAGAGAGTCGAATTTCCTTTTCTTTTCTTTTTTCCTCACCTCGATGAATCCACCGCAGCCTTGGATCGTATCTGCAGCAGCAGAAGCTGAAATTGCAAAGAATGCGGTGAAGATGCAAAGAAGAACATCTGTAAATGCCATCGTTTCGGATCTTGATTTTCTCCGATCGGGAACTTGGAGAGGGTTTTAGATCTGATTCATCTATGAGATTGAGAGAGAAATCCCAAAACCCTCTCTCTCTCTCTATCTCTCTCTAAGCTCTTGTTAGTACCAGGTCGCGGTGAGTGAGGAAGGTTTAAGAAGCCGGTGATTTTATAGTCATCATACGTTGCAATGCGAATCCTGTCCTGATGCAGCAAATCTTTACGAGTAGGGCCGTTCTTCGCTGATCCAAGCCGTAGAGATGGTTAAGCACGGCAGATAGGTAGTACGCAATATATTGAGGCGGATGGCGTGCGACAGGAAGTAGGTGGGGTCCACCATTATGTTTGTGAAAAATCCACCCGTCCATCTGTTTTGCTGGATCATGTCCAAAAAAGTTAGAGAACGGAAGCTTAAGGCCTGTTTGGGAGCGTGGATTTGGAACCCCCTAGATTCACAACCCCCAGGATTGAAAACCCCTAGATTGCCAATACTTTAATTCAAAAATACCCATGCATGGTATTTTTACTAGGGTTTGAATTTAATTACTAAATCAACTTAATAGCCCTAATTAATGAGATATATAATTTTTTGACACTATGGTTGTGATAAGCCCGCTGAAATATATGCTTTGCTGAAAATGATGAAATCAAGTCTCGGGTGGACCGCAAGCACAAGATCGTGTCTGAGTGACTAACCAATGATTTTTAATCGTTGACTAATATGGACAATGTTTGGAAGGTGCTGGACAATGTTTGGACGGTGTTGATTTACATGAACGATGTTTGGATGATGTTGATCATCATTAGTGGGCCACGCACCCAAAAGAATAATAGTGTACAGGTTAAAATGATTTTAGAGGTAATCCAAGCTATAACTGTGGATTACAAACCCCCTCAAAGAGGGATTGGAAACCCCCTTGGCAATCCCCAATTACTTTATGCTGCCAAACAACCAAGGGGAATTGAAACCCCCCTCCAATCCATGGTGCCAAACGACCCCTAAGTAAGCTGCATGACAAAAAATGTGGTGGATCTAAAGCTTAAGTGAGCTGCATGACAACAGCGGGATCATGTTCAAAAAATAGGTAGATACGAAGTGCAAGCTAGCTGTAACAGTTGGGGTTATGTAAAAAAAAAAATTTTTTTAAAAATAAAAATTAAAAAAATTCAAAGCTCAAGTGAGTTGTACGACAGCAGCTGGATCATGTAAAAAAATAAGCAGATCCAAAGCCCAAGTGATTTGCATGGCAGCAAACAATGAGAATTAAATGACCACAGTTGAAACATTTGTAAGGTTATAAAAGTTTTTGATGAGGCTAATATTTTTATGTTTTCATTTCGTTTTAGTAAAAAAGATCTTATAAAGGTTTTAGATGGCATGTAAACATTACTGCCTACTCGGAAATGTTTCACTGCAAGTATTTTCCTTAGAGGTGTACACTAGTTGAATCGAGTTGAGCTTGGCACAACTCGACTCAGCTTGGCCACTTGTTGACCCTAGCTTGAACTCGACTTGACTCGGTCCTCGAGCCTAACTAGATAGCTCGGCTCGGTTCGGTCAATAGCTCAGGTCAGTTCGAGCCGAGTTTGCCTGTATAACATTTTCACAAACACATGGGCTACACCTTCAAAATATCGCTGCATGTAAAACACAAGCAGTGGTTTTACAGTTATTTCATCAAACACCTTCTATGGAATATAAAAATCAAGAAAAAAAAAAAAGGATATTTGTTTCGTATGCTTACCTTCCCTGCCACCAGCCACACTTCGTTGACTCATTTCATCAAACACTTGGTGCGCAACCGCAATATCAAAGTAACCAAGTCACCGAACTGGTCCAATCCAAGTTTGATTTGAGTTAGGTTTGATTCGAGTCGAGTAGAGCTCGAGCAAGCTCAAACTCAATTCGAAAATTTTTCAAGCTAAAAAAATCAGCTCGCGTCGGCTCAAACTCAGTTTCGAACCGAGTTGAATCAAGCTTTTTCGAGTCAAGCTAGCTAACCGAGCTAACTCTGCTCGTGTACAACCCTAATTTTCCTATTCACCGTTCACTGTTGCCTGTTTTGCGGCCCACTTAAATTTTGGATTTGCTTTTAATATCTTAATTTGAAATCGAAAACCAGATGATGGGGGTGGATTTCTCACGAAGGCAATACTCGCCCCACCTAGCTTCCTATTGCTGGCAATTTTCATCTAAGTTTCATATTGATGAATCCTATCTTCTGGGGACATTTTTCCTGACCATTACTTTGTGTTTCTCCTAACCGTGTATTTGTAGGCGACTAAATGAAGGGTCAAGAAGCACTAATCTAGAAGGCATCCAGGAAATCTCCATTCTATCAGATGAACGGACTGGATCGCTTAATGAAGGGCTGAGTTTGGATTGTCTAGTGCATCACGAGACAGTTCATTTGCTCGTGCATCCTGGACCCAATGTGGACGTCCAGTTTTTTATATGTATCCCCCTCTTTTGCTATATTTCAAAAACTCCCTTCCTTTTTGTTATTATCCACTAAACCCCCTCTCTTTTGTGCATGCTCATAAAACATAGCTTTCGTCGTAAACGATAATTAAAGAAGACAATTGTCTATAAAATTTAGCTACTGACCACATTAATAACATTTCATTCTTGACATTGTAGGGGACAGAGATTTTCATTTAAATGAAATTCAAATTGCTTAGTTATGTGGTTTCCAACATAGCCGTACCGCACAAACCAGCCAACGGTGGGCCGCAGTAACATTTGATTTAAACAGTGTAACTGATGAATTAAAACCATTCAAACGTTATAAAAAATCTTTTCATTTTTACACAGGATAAAATGGGTTCTTCTCTTATGTCCATGGAATTAAGAGCAGCAGCATTATTTTATATGATCACAAGTCAATTTTGTGAATGAATATGAAAAAGGACTAAGGATTATTTTGTAATACTAAAAGGAGGAGTTATTTATCATATAATAAAAGTAGATGGTGAATATGTATATAAAAAAAAAAACTCCTTTATTGCTCCTGTAAGGCCGGACTCGACTTTAGTAGTGAACCCTTTGGGTAATGGTTGTGGTGCTGGAAAAAATCTGTGGGTTCACCATGTGTATTTGTCTTATCCACACTGTCCATTCGAGTTCATTTTAGGGCATCGTACTTAAAATGATGTTGATCCGAATCTAAGGTGAACCATACCACATAACTCATTTTAAGGCACGAGCCTAAAAATGAGATAAATCCAAATTTCAAGTGAACCACACCACATAGCATAGTAGTGATTGAATCCCACCATTAAAAACTTACTAATGTCCACTATAATGTTTATCTGTCATACAATCTATTGATCAAGTCACAAAGACCTAGATGAAGGGAAAACAAAAATATCAACTTAGTCTAAAACTTTTGCAAGCTTAGGAAGTTTTTAGTGGTGGATGTCCAATCACCATTGTTTGCTATGGTGTGGTCTAACTGAAATTTGAATGTCTTAATTTTTGGATCATGCTATAAAATAAATTGGAAAAATAAACATATGGTGTGGATAAAACACGTATATGTGGGGCTCGTAGAGCCTTTTTTAACATTTACCAGTTCCAAGCCAAGTACTTGAGGGCTTGTTTGGTTCGTGGAATTGAATGATATTAGATGGGATTAACATCACTATTGCTCAATGATTGCATGTCTGGAAATACCATGGTATTCTAGCCATCCAATCCCATGTTTGGAATAAAAATTTTGGTATGGGGAGAAAATACTGGATTACGCAAAATCATGTTTGGTGGACCATGGAATTGTAATCAAAGGACCAAATTTGCAACAGATATCGCTCACTTATACACATATATAACCAGAATGTCACGTGTAAATGGTGTATATGGATGGACGGCATGGATAAACACATGCATCAATGTGGGGCCCACATGTGTAGCGGATTTCAAAATAAACAAAAATCCTACACGGGACCAAATACAATTCCACGAGACTAAATGCAATTCCATCCTACCTAATCTCATCCTCCATCCTACCTAATCTCATCCTCTCCAAATGCTGGATGGAATTGTACGAAACCAAAGGCAATTCTATCCTTCCTAATCCCATCTAATACCATGCGCCAAACTTGTGATAGATTTGCTATGCTCACAACCAAGCATGTATTCAAAACATAGGCAAATACAAAGCTCTAGTAGGAAACCTAAGAATGAGAACGTGCATCATTAACACTTTTATGAAGATTACCATGATATTTGTATGCCATCCAAACTGTTCATAAGGTTATTATCACTGGGATTAACTGCAGTGACAGATATCATCTGGATCCAAAACTTTTGAGCTTGCACAAAGTTTCCAATGATCGGCATTCAATCACCACTGTTTCATGTGGTATGGTCCACCTAGGTTTTCGATTTATCCAATTGTTCTATACTATTGTGAGCTTGAGAAATTAATGGATGGAGTGAAATTCTCACAGGCATCTCTACGGCCCCACATAGCTTCCAGCTATAGGAACTTCATGTGGGCAGGTTATTTGACATATAACTATAAGAGAGGGTGTAATGTTTTTTTTTTTTATTATTATTGTTTATGCTCCTAGGACCCTAAAGACCCATGTGAGAAATCCATTTCATCTATCAGTTTGGTATGCTTACATCGTAATATAGTCTAAAAATAAAATAAAAAACTCGAGTGAGACATAGGATAGGAAACCATGAGAATGAGAATGTGCATTGTTCAAACCTTCATGGATCTGACTATGATGTTTGTATGCCGAAAGTGGATTGCATTCTACCCTGCACATGGCTTTATTGGGCCCACAGTGATGTATGCGTTTTATCCATGCTGTTCATTCATTGCCCAATCATTTTAGGATATAAACCCAAAAATGAGTCAATTAAAAGGTTCAAGTGGACCACGCATAGGGATTAAACATCTACCATTAAAAAAAATAGGCTCACAGAAGTTTTGGATCAAGTTGAAATTTATCTTTTCCCTTCATCCATGACTGATATTATGAACAGATTGGATGAAAAATAAATGGCAGGCCTAGGAAGGTTTAAATGATGGGTGTCATTATCACCACTGCTTCCTATGGTGTGGTCCACTTGAGCCTTGGAGCTATCTCATTTTGAGGGCTCATCCTCTAAATCCTCTAAATGACCTATAAAAATGGATGGACAACGTGGATAAAACCCATATATCACAATGGAACCCTCAACGTTTCCAATTATGGGCGGCGTAGTCCAAACAAAATTTTGGATCTACCTAAATTTTGGACTTCTATCATATTGTGAGCTTTGAAAACTGATGGATGGGGTGGATTTCTCATGGGCATCTCTATGAGGCCACGTAGCTTTTGACGGCAGGAACTTCATGTGGGTGGAGCATACACAACATGGCCCACCGAAGAGAAACTTCCTACTATACGATCCACTTATGGCCCACGAACCTTTTTAAGCCCACTTATTTTTAGCTTCCAAGAATAAGTCCTAGCTGTACGGATAGCTTTTCACAGGTCAAAAATGCCCTGCCTTTCCTTTCGGAAGCGGATCGGCTGGTGCTCGAAGACGAGCGCTGATGCTCCTTGAA
The DNA here is from genome assembly GCA_021015155.1 of Magnolia officinalis. Classification (NCBI taxonomy): domain Eukaryota; kingdom Viridiplantae; phylum Streptophyta; class Magnoliopsida; order Magnoliales; family Magnoliaceae; genus Magnolia; species Magnolia officinalis. The sequence continues at coordinate 4,397,757 of JAJHSJ010000013.1, forward strand.
CTCCGAGTTGTACGAACAGTTCAAAAGAGATCAAAGTTACATGGGCCCCACAGTTATGTATTTATTATATCCACAACGTTCATCGATATTTTGAGATCATGTCGGAGCATTATCAATAAAAAATAAAAAATCATATCCAAAGATCAACAGGACCACACCACAAAGAGTAGTGGGAAAATTGATTTTCACCGTTAAAAAATTTGTAGGGCCCACCATAACATTTACTTTCCATCCAATCTATTCATAAGGTCACAAAGACCTAGATGAAGAGAAAAAACAAATTTCATAATGATCTAAAACTTCTGTGACCCCTAAAAGGGTTTCAATGGTAGACGTTCAATCCTCCACTGCCTTTTATAGTGCGGTCCACTTGATAGCTAGATCTATCTTATTTTTCATCTCAAGCCTTAATACAAGTTCGCCAAACAGATGAAACGTTTGGATATAACATATACCTTATGATGGGACACACAAAAGTGGTGGTAATTACACCCGGAAAAAAAAAAAAAAAGGACTACCGCAGTCTTTTTTTTTTTTTTTTTTTTTCCATGGAGAACTTTTCCCCCCTACATTTTTCTCTAATATATATTTATATAAATATGAATATATAATCATATAAAAAAAAAATTCTCTCTTTTTATTTATTTCTTTCTTTATTCATTTAACGAGCATATCATCTAAACTAAAATGAGTTACTTGACGTACCATATATGATTTTGAGGTGGGAAAAGCTACTTTAGCCAACCAACCTGGTTATTTTCGAAGATTTCATTAGATTGATAGTTGAAAATCCATTTCATTTACTTCGCGGTCAATTTCAATCAGTTCGCAGTCAATTTCATTCATTTCACAATCAATTCCCTTCACTTCATGGTCAATTCCATGCATTTCACAGTCAATTCTCTTTACTTCACGGTCAATTTCATGCATTTCATGGTCATTCCTAGCGATTCCCCTTCACTTCACGGTCAATTCCATGCATTTCACGGTAAATTTTCTTTACTTCACGGTCAATTACATGCATTTTATGGTCAATCCTGCCGATTCCCCTTCACTTCACAGTAGGGCTATTCACGAGTCAAGCTAGCTCGAAAAGCTCGCTCGACTCGGCTCGAGTCAGATCGGATTGACTCAGCTTGAATGGCCTTTTCAAGCCAAGTCAAGCTAATTATTTGAAGCTCGAGTTGAGTTCAAGTCAAGTTCGACCAAGGGGCATTTCAACTCGACTCGAACTCGAACTCGACTCGACTCGAAGCTCGAACTCGAGCTTGACTCGACTCGATTAATAAATATATTAAATATTATTATTATTATTATTATTATTATAAGTTTTAAGCTTAAACTTAAAAATAAAAAAATAAAAAACAAACCCTAGAGTCTCTATTCGACCGCACGCACCCCCTTCCCTTTCCCTTTCTTCTCTTTCTTTGCCCACTGCCAGCCGCACGCCCTCCCAGACCACCACCACCAGTTTTCATTTCATCTCCACAACAGTATGATTTCAATCTATTAAGATCTACTTCTTAGGCAAGAAACCCAAGAAATTCGAAATGGGTTCTTCTCAGATTTGTTAGAGCTTCAAGGAAATCCAATGATCTGATTGGCTAGAGCTCTTTACTTGGATTTTTTATCTATGTTCTGCTTTATTTCTTTTCTAGTACTTGAATTTCTGCTGGTGGAAGAAGATCAAGAACAGATCGATTCTTACAGGTTTCCTCATCCGATTCGAAGCTTTGTTTGGTTTTTTCACTGGGTTTTGCTTTGATTCTCTTAAGAATTTTGAATTTTTCATCAATGGAGGATGATCAAGAACAGAATCCATTACTCTCTCACCCAACAAGCTCGAGCTCGACTTGAGGTAAACTCGACTCGACTCGAACCACTAGCTCGACTCGAACTCGACTTGACAGCTTTAGCAAACAATCCAAGCTTCAATGTTGAGCTCGAGGCCAAGCTCGAGCTCGAGCTCGAACTCGAGTACATCATGGACAAGCCAAGCCAAACTTGGCCCACCTCGACTCGACTCGGCTCGATGCCCACCTCTACTTCACAGTCAATTTCATGCACTTCACGGTCAATTCCCTTCACTTCACGGTTAATTCCCTTCACTTCACAGTTAATTCCATACATTTCACAGTCAATCCCGACAATTCCCCTTCACTTCACGGTCAATTCCCTTCACTTCATGGTCAATTCCATGCATTCCACCCTTGTAGGTGTATCGATTGTTTTCGTTTACTAATTCCCCACCATATGAGCATAGAATGATTATCGAAGCCATTTTCTGAAAAAAAAAAAAAACACAATGATATTACTCGTAAATCTACCGCGAACTTCTTAAAGTTTATTGGATAACCACGTAAAATTAACTTAGCAATGCATGAAATTGACCACGTGAAATTGACCACAAACTACTAGGTAATTTTTTAAGAATTTAAATGTCCTTACCTCCCACCACCGCCGTATCAGTGAAATCCGTGTTCGAGAAAAGGAATAAGAGCGAATTGATGGGAAACACGTTCTTCGGAGAAAAACCTACAATATTTCACATTTATCAATACATTCACGTCCTCTCAGAAAACGAATGCAAGTAGCCTTGAGTAGAATGGAATATGGAAGATGTAATGTGATAGTAGGATGAAGATTTAATGAAGAAAATGGGTGAAAAGAAGGAATAGGGATGGATAGATGAGTTCGGGTGTGTATTTGAGGAAATAGGGATGACAGAGATGAGTTCAGACGTGTATTTGAGTATAAGGGAGTGAATGGAGTAAAATGCATGAAATTGACTGTGAAGTGAAGGGAACTGACCATGAAATGCACGGAATTAACCGTGAAGTGAAGGAAATTGATCGTGAAATGAATTGAATTGACCGTGAAGTGAAGGGGAATTGCCGAAATTGACCATGAAACGCATGGAATTGACCATGAAATGAAGGGAATTGACCGTGAAGTTAAGGGAATTGACCATGAAATGCATGAAATTGACCGCGAAATGAAGGAAATTGATCGTGAAATGCACGAAATTGACCGTGAAGTGAAGGGAATTGATCATAAAGTGAAGGGAATTGACCGTTAGATGAATTGAATTGACCGAGAAGTGAAGGGGAATCGTCGAAATTGACTGTGAAATGCATGGAATTAATCGTGAAATGAAAGGAATTAACCGTGACATGAATTGAATTGACTGTGAAGTGAAGGGAATTGACCACGAAATGAATTGAATTGACCATGAAGTGAAGGGGAATTGCCGGAATTGACCGTGAAATGCATGAAATTGACCGTGAAGTGATTGAAATTGACCGCGAAGTTAATGAAATTAATCGCGAAGTTAATGAAATTCACCACAAACTGATTGAAATTGACTGTGAAGTTAATGAAATTGATCGTGAAGTAAATGAAATGAATGAAATTGACTGCGAACTGATTGAAATTGACCGTGAAGTAAATGAAATAGATTTTAGACCATCGAACTAATGGAATCTTGAAAAATAGCCAAGTTGGTTGGTTAAAGTAGCTTCTCCTACCCCAAAATCATATACGGTGCGTCAAGTAACTAATTTTGGTTTAGAATATACTCTTATTAAATGAATAAAGAAATAAATGAAAAAAAAGAAAGAAAAAATTTTTTTATTTACTTATATATACATATTTATATAAATATGTATTAAAGAAAAATGTAGGTAGAATAAAGTTCTCCATGTATTTATAAAAAAAAAAAAGTATACCAGCGGCAATGTCGTGGTAGGTCGTACACTTTTCAATGGCTACGGTTATAACCCGTAGTGATAGGAAGGACAGCTTTCAAAAATCACATTTCTGAAAAAGCTGGGGGCGTTTTGGTCCAGTAAATGTACGTCCGTACAGCTGGGCATATTCTTGGAAGCTAAAATTAAGTGGGCTTAAAAAGGTTTGTGGGCGATAAGTGGGTCGTACTAAAGAAGGAAATTTCTCCCCACCGAACGTGCCACCCACATGTGTTGAATATGTGCTCTGTAATTTCAAGCCATCTGATTCTTCATACACGTTTAGACCATGTGATGATCAGACCTGCCCGGCTTTTTTGGTAGCAGATAAACTGCAGGGCCCACCAGATGAACGAACCGGATGTAGCGGAATGGGAATGAAATGGGTATTCACGAGTAGCTTGGGTTCTCTTTAGCAATTGGTTTGAACACCGGAGGTCACGAGCTTGGGAACGTGTATGTCCACCCAGACCGAGTAACAGGTGGGCCATTTCGTGGATGCACCAATATCCCAAAGACACAGCAATTGCTTGTTTCTAACCGTTCAATTTAGAGACTTCCATCGTATGGCCATGCATCTTCGATCCATTGGATTTTGAGCTAATGGCCCATGCAAGAGATGGTCCAGTTATTGAACGGTTCAGATCCATTACTAAAGCGCACCAATCAAGCTCCCATGTTTGATACCACCTACAAATGGTTCACTCTACATCTCCAGCAATTGCTCCACCAGCAAACCGTGGATGCCAGGTGGCCCACATACTGGTGATCCGCACCGTTCATATGCTGGACCCATCCCAGATGATGCAATATAGCAAAATTTCACTCCCATCAGATGATCTTAACATCCACATTAGATCCTCATTAAATGTAGACTGATAGCAGCATCATTCATTCTCAGGCCAGCCATCCAATGGATTAGATCGTGTGATAAGGGTCATGGACCACCTCATGCGTGTGAATGGTTTAGATTGCCAACGGTACGGAACCCACTCGCACCATTATGGGATTGAACAGTATATTCCCATCATGTAAACAGTAAACTAACTAAGGGAGACCAGCCGGTCCACCCCAAGTGGGTCTGGGCTGAGACCATATGCCCATTTTTTGGACTGGGCCTAATTCTCAGGGCCAATAACTAATGTTGGGCTAACTCAGGCATGCATCTACCTAATGTAGGTACTTGCTGACTTGATGTGGTAGGATAGTATTCGGTAGGCCCATCTGGGCCAATCACGATTCCTTAAATAACCTAGCTGTAGGTCACATCTTAGCTCATGAGCTGGACTTGGACATGCTTTTGTTAAAATCCAAAACTCAAGTAGGCCACACCACAAGAAACAATGAAGATGGGATGATTGCTGTTGAAACCTCTCTAGGGCCCGCCGTGATGTTTATATGCCGTCCCAAGATGAGTCCCGCCACGATGAAGGGAATGTTGGGCATCATAACTTTGGGCATGAATCTAACCCACAAACCCAAAAATCAAGCCCAAGTTCATATGATAGTAGGTGGGTCTATGGTCAATAGGCTATTTGGGCCCATTAGAGCTATCTCAGACATGCTACATTTCCACCGCAAAATACAATAATATTCAGTGAGTGTAGCCCTTCAACATGGGGTATTTCTATCATTTCCACTTCTTTCTCACCAGAGTAGCCTGCACCTGTTCTCTTTCCTTTGCCCACGACGCAAGTCCCTACCAATTCCATCCAACAACAAAAATGTGGGGCCTACCATGATGTCCATGTGATTCATTCTCCATAATTTTTGGCATCTTTGTTACGATGTGATCTCAATATCTAAAACTCAAGTGGGCTACAGCATAAGAAATAGTGATATGGGACACCGGTAGTTGAAATCACTTCAGTATTCTCTCCTCGTCTTAACTGCACCGCTTCTCTCTAATATATCTCCTTGGGTCTTTTTCCCTTCCTCTCTCAAATCTCTCTCCCTACTCTCTCTCTTCCAAATATTATAATTGTGCTCTAGAAAACCATTGCGAACATTGTCCAATGGTGAAGTGGGTGTGATATCGATGATCTTGGCCATAGATCATGATGACCATGGGACCAAGGTGGATGAGTGATTATGTCATAGTTAATATATGGGAGTATTCTAAACATATATAAACATGAGTTAAATGAGAGGAATTCTTTTAGTATTAATCCTTGGGAACTCGAGATTCGACAGATCAGTTATTGACTAAGCAAGGATCATGGTGGATGGATCTTAGTATCTAATTGTTCCATGACCACCCAATAGGTTGTAGGACATATTTATAGTTATTGTCATCGATATGATAATGAATATGGTCATCCAATATGGGGAGGAATGGATATGGTCATCCAATATGGGGAGGCTAATGGCAATTCAAGATTGGAAGTTTTTAGATTCGATAATGCCTTCATATTGTCATGTGTAAAAGTGTGAGTGTGCCATGGGTTAGGGTTTTTGTGTAGGCCCATTGGGCACTTGCATTGGTGGATTGAGAGTAAGTCTCTGGAACAAGAGGCTCATTATGCTTAAATTATGATTAACTTGATGATGTACTAGCTATATCTGATTAATTTTGTACTTGAGGACATGTGAGAGTTTAAGGTCCTGTTTATATATACTTTGACTCGATTTAGAAGATCATCAGGTGGCCAATAAAAGTGGTTGTAACTAGGTGCATCCATCGAAGTCCGTTAAAATTTACATAGGCAAATAAGGGATTTGGTGGTTTTGAAATAACTTATATCTTAGATTTTAGAAATAGGTATTCTTTAAGTGATTTTTTATTGGATTTAATATCTAAAAAATTGTACGAGTATTTGCTATTAAACTTTTATTTTGACCATTAAAATAATTTTGATCACACTTGATGTCATAAGAGTGGAATGATAAGAATAGATATATGTACATGGAATGAGGTTGGATCATGTAATTCAAATCAGTTTAGTATGCGAAAGATTGTAGGGTGGTAGAACATTGTAATTGATATTTCTTTAAAACCCTAACGGCTCTTTATAAATAGATATCAACCTAAACGGAGAAGGTACAACAGAGGGCCTTGGGTAATTCCCCTTAATGCCACCTTATAAAGAGAGAGAATGTTGTCTCTCCCTCACTCATTTCTTTCCATCAAACGTTCCACACATGTGTGGATATCTCTTTCGTCGCACTAGCCCCACTCCAATGGTTAACGTGGTTTGCTCTCACCTTTTCTTATTGTCTTTCCTTCACTCATTTCTTTCCATAAAACGCTCCACACATGTGGGTCCACATGTGTGGATAGCTCTTTCGTCGCACTAGCCCCACTCTAATAGTTAACGTGGTTTGCTCTCACCTTTTCTTCATCTATAATATATCTGGAAGAGACTTTATAAATTAGAAGGTTGAAACTAATAAAAGTGAAATTGCGTGGAAAGATACAACGACTACGTGCAGAATCTTGGTAGAGCTATACAATGAATGGATATGCCTTAAAAGTGATGGAGGATTAGAACCTAATTAAATTATCAATTAAAACTTAATTATCTTCTTAAACTAATATGTCAATTTAAACCAAGTAAAATAATTTAATACCAAAACTTCCAAGTCAATAGTGGGTTCAATCACATACATTATACAAGATATACCAATTAGGCAACTAATCTATAATTGATAGTGTACATGTGTGTGGGTGATGTACTAACTATTCCAATCCTAACATTCATTTAAACATGTATACATATAATTCAATTAAACAATCATGTTAAGCATAATTAGAAAATTGCTTAAATGACAATCCCAAACACAAGCATGTATAGTGGTTCAGTTTTTCTATTCCACTCCCGGTGGACACTTTTCCCGAGTGTACCGGTATTCACTATCGTGGGTTTTAAATCTGGTTCACATCTAACCTTTATAGCCATATACAAGGACCGCAATCCTATACAAGAACCTAATGTATATTCCCGTTGGAGGCTACCGTAAGAAACTTTAGTTGGTTTTCTATCAACTAACCAACAACCTCGATTTTAGTCCAATGACCTATATTTATTCTCGTTAGATACTAACATATATGCACCCATGTCCGATAAATTATGCCCTACACAATAGCCTAGGTCCTACACAAAAATCTATCGAGTTTGGGTTACAAACTGTTATCCCCAATCATACATAAGGAAAAAAAGTATGGGTGCATACATGATACTTGTCGAATCGAGCTCCATTGATGCGTCGTTCTTGAATCGGTTTTTCAAAACTCTCGTATACTTGAATCTGCTCATCAAATGCTCCTCCGATCGTTGGTGTCAATGCTTGTTAGTTCTTCAGCTCCAAGATGAAATACCTTGCATGTGATGCTCCATTAAGGTGACTAAGATGATAGGAGGTTGGGTGAATCTCCTACAACTCATGGGAATGTTATAATTCCTAGGGAATTTACTTTTATGGGTGTTATAGAAGATTTAGACAATGATCGAGTTTAACCTCTAGAGAAAGGTGAAGATCAAGTTCATATTATTTATTGAGGTTGAAATCTTCTTTTGAGTGATGAATTATAGGGAATATGACTTAGATCTTATGAATTTATAGGCTAGGAATGTAGGATATGAGTGAGGAATTTTTTAAGCTTATATTGCAACAAAAACTCATCCGTATGCTCCATATAAAGTAGTTAAGTTTCAACGGGCAAAAAATGGCATCGTCAATCGATCAATCGAGGGTCGTCGATCGATCCAAACCTACTGAATTAGTTCGGAGAACTCGCTGGACATATTTGAAAGAGTTTGATTGATCAAGTCCGATCGCTCGAGATCAATCGAGGATTGCTCGATCGATCAAACTCACTCTCAACCGAACTTACTATGAATTAGCTACTTTAAAATAGTTTGCTTTTCAGCAACTCGGAACCTTTGTAGCATGTCTAAGCATATTCAATTGGGACTACTAAGGCTAATTGATCATTACTCTAACTCGGGTGGTCAACTTTCAGGAGTTTCAACACCCGGTTAAAGGTTCGAGTATCCATGGGTGGTGAATTCCACT